>VZSE01004603.1:5930-26646 GCA_013398275.1 Promerops cafer | reverse complement strand
GTGTTCCCCTTTGCAGGGATATCGGGGTGTTCACAGTTTTTTAGGAACTCTAAACACAGACACAGGCTCAGGTGGAGAAAGGAGACTTTCACTGCACACCAGGTGAAAGTTTCCCACAAATCTGCATTTATGCATTGAAATGTCCACAGCCCCTCCTGTCTGATGCACGTTATCACCTCCCTCCTGCAGACCCGTGTCCCCTCACACGTGTCACTGCCTGCCTGGCCCTTCGGGGCTCTCTGTGTCATTTGGGGAGGTGTCCCCACTGAGCTGTGAGCCAGGCTCAGCTCAGGCTCACCGAAGCCCAGGTCAGTGCGAGGAGGAGGTGCCGCGTGCCCTCAGGCCGGTGCCAAGCAGGTTGTAAAGCACAAAAGCTTTCAGTAAACACTGAGCAACACCTGTCTGGCACACCTGGGAACATCTGTCTGCATTCAGAAGGGGGAGGAGGGTGGCAGTGGCACCATCGGGCTCTGTCTGCAACTGAGGTCAAAGGAAGGGACAGCGAATTCTGCTTGAAGCCCTGGAGCTTAAAAATGCAGAGAATCCTACTTTAAAATAGTGAAAGTTCTGCCTAAAGACTCAGAGCTTGAAGGTGCAGAAAATCCTTCTTAAAAGCACAGCAAATTCTGCTGGAAGCCATCAGCTGGGCTGTAGGGCTGTGAGGGGCTGGGCTGGATGCCAGCACAGACTTTGGGAGCTCCTGTCACAGCAGGACTGGTGCCAGGTGCTGCTGGTGGTTTTGGGAACAGGAGCACGGGAAGTGCCCAGGGAGGGCTGCAGTGCCCATCCCTGGAGGTGTCCCAGGAGCTCCTGGAGGTGGCACTCGGGGCTCTGGGCTGGGGACAGGGTGGGGATGGGCACAGCTGGGACTCCATGGGCTGGGAGGGCTTTTCCAGCCTCAGTTCTGGGATTCAGAGGACAAGTTTTCACCTCACTGCCAGGGCGTACCATGGCTGGGCAAAAACAGATCTGGGGAAAACACCATTGCTGGAAAAAATCCTGCATTTTTCTGCTCATTGGAATATCAGTGATGGTATTTGACTCCTCTTTCCATGGCGTTTGACTTATGAAATTCCCCTGTAAATGCGGGGTGATCAATGGTAACTCGCAAACCCTTTCAAGGGCTTTTTGAAAAATCTTACAGCAAGATCTGGATTGTTTGTGAGGAGAACTTCTCAGGTGGAAGCCCCCAGCTCTCAGGGAGTCCTGGGCCAGCTTCCAGGGGCTTTGGCAAAGCCGGGGCTGTGTTTGAGTGGATGAACTGTGGGATGCTGTTGAGCTGAGGCAGAGCAGGACCCCGCTGACCCCTGCCCGTGCTCTCTCCAGCACTGAAACCACAGGGACGGCCCTTTCTCCACGGAATTATTCAGCAGGAGAGAAGGAGAGAGAACTTCATCAAAGGAGGGGAAACCACCCCAACTTCTCTTTCAACTGAGTGATGAAACTTTCATTAGGGGATTGATGAAAGTTTAATAAGGCAGCCCAGCTCCAGGAGCGCTGCTCATCGCAGGCTCTGGCTGGCCACACAGCCCAGGCTCACATTATTTTCCTGTTCTCCTGCCCTCTTTGGGGAAATCACATCCTCCTCTCCAGAAGAAAAGAATCAAATGAGAAGTAAACAACCTTTCTGCTCATGTGCCCTGCAGGAAGGCACAGCACAGTCGTGCTTGCAGGCAGCATTCGTTTTCACAGGAGCTGCAGGAGATGTTTTGTGGGTTTTTCCCAGCAGCAGACACCTGGGATCAGGAATGAGCACAGGCTCTCGGAGGGCAGGTGTTGGACCTCACTGAAGGATTATTCAACTTCCCAGGTGAATAACAATGAGCTTTTGCATTTAACACTTGGATTGGTTGGACACTGATCGTTTTTAATTTTGGTTTTTAATTTCCATTGTCAGTCTGGCAGAAAAATCTGTTTTCATTTATCCATTGCTGAATGATGAAAACTGAAATATTTGTGGGGTTTGTTTGGCCTGTGTGCCTGTTACTCAGTGCACCTGCAGGTGTTCCTTGGCATGGAGGAATAATGACTGTAGAAATAATGGATTTCTTTTGGTGACACCGAAAATACTAAACTTCTGTTTTGCTAATGCAGGGCTTATTTTGTTGGGAAATAATTGTTTGTAAAGGGCTGGGACAAAGCTGGGAGAGCTGGGGGGGCTCACCTGCAGAGGAGAAGCTCCAGGGAGAGCTCAGAGCCCCTGCCAGGGCCTGAAGGGGCTCCAGGAGAGCTGGAGAGGGACTGGGGACAAGGGACAGAGGGACAGGACCCAGGGAATGGCTCCCACTGCCAGAGGGCAGGGCTGGATGGGATATTGGGAATTAGGAATTGTTCCCTGGCAGGGTGGGCAGCCCTGGCACAGGTGCCCAGAGCAGCTGGGGCTGCCCCTGGATTCCTGGCAGTGCCCAAGGCCAGGCTGGACACTGGGGCTGGAGCAGCCTGGGATAGTGGGAGGTGTCCCTGCCATGGCAGGGTGGCACTGGGTGATTTTCCAGGCCCCTGCCAACCCAAACCATTCCCTGATCCTGTGATCTTACCCAAGGTCCCTGCTGTGATTCTCCCACCTGGAGCTGCTCTAGGGGGGCTGCATCCCCCACCCCACAGTCACCCTTCCCAAACGCCCCTTCCCTGTTTTCCTTGCTGGGATACACATGGAAGGAGAAACCCCAGAGTGACAGAGGCCTGGAGTGAGCAGTGGGACTGGGGGGATTTGTTGTCTCCCACTGCCTGCAGGATTTGCATCCGGGCCGAGCTTTGCTGGATGCCAGAATAAGCTGATGATTGCTTAATTTTTGAATTCCGAGCTCGGCGTGGAGGGAGGAACAGCTGCTCCTTGTCAGATTTGCTTTGCTCCTCAAGAGTTTTATGACTCCTGTTCTTGTTTATTTAACATAATTAGCCAAGATTGAGCTCTGAAGGTCTTCCCTGCCACCGTCAGGCTGGGGAGTGAATGGTGCAGGGGCTAAAGGGGGTTGGAGCTTTGATTTGGGACATTCCTGGGTTCCATCAGCAGGGGCTGCCCAGGGAGGGCTGCAGTGCCCATCCCTGGAGGTGTCCCAGGAGTTCCTGGAGGTGGCACTCGGGGCTCTGGGCTGGGGACAGGGTGGGGATGGGCACAGCTGGGACTCCACGGGCTGGGAGGGATTTCCAGCCTCAGGGATTCCATGACATGTCCTGTTGAGTTTTTGGGATGAAGGAGATGAGACGTAGAGCTTGTCAAACTCAGGGATTTGTGTGCAGGACACAGGAGAGCAGCCAGGCAGGTGAGGGAGCAGTGGGTGCCTAATATAGCAAGGAATAAATTCAGATTTGGCATCAGACAATTACACTTAGGAAAGTTGAGAATAATTTTGTTCCATGTGTTCAAATATTTGACTTTTTTATTAAGTTTTTTCATTTAAATTTAATAACTCTGCACAGTTTGTGTATGAGCCACTGCTGCCCTGTGCCTCTGGGTTACGGTGATGTGCTCACATCTGTGGGGTTTAATGGCTAAAAGGGCTCCAGCCACGAGCTGGGGCTTTGGAATCACAATTAGCAAAGGGGCCCTGGGGGTCCCTCAGGAGCGGCTCCGACACGGAACCGCCGGGCTGGGCCGGGGCCGCCGGGATCAGCCAGGCCAGGCCCCGGCCCAGGCAGGGTCCCCGGCAGCAGTGACACAGGAACGGGCCCAGGAGGGTTTGGAATGTCTCTGGAGAGGGAGACCCCAGCCCCCCCGGGCAGCTGTTCCAGGGCTCTGCCCCTCCATGGGAAGAAGTTCTCCCTCACGCTGGGGTGGAACTCGTTGTGGTTCAGTTCCTGGCCATTGCTCCTTGTCCTGTCTCTGGCACCGGCCTCTGACAGCCCTTGGGGAGATTGGTACGGATTGATGGGTCCCCTCTCAGCCTTCCCCTCTCCAGCCTGCCCAGGCCCAGCTCCCACAGTCTCTGCTCATCTCAGAGATGCTCCAGTCCCAAAATGACCTCTGTGGCGTCCACTGGACCCTCTCCAGTAGCTCCTTGACTTTCTTCCTTTGTCTCTTCTCCAGGGACAGGGACAGGAGCAGAGGGAACGGCCTCAGGCTGGGCCAGGGCAGGCTCAGGTGGACACAGCAGGAATTTCCCCATGGAAAGGGGGCTCAGGCCTGGGCAGGGGCTGCCCAGGGAGGGCTGCAGTGCCCATCCCTGGAGGGGTCCCAGGAATCCCTGGAGGGGGGACTCAGGGCTCTGGGACAAGGTGGGGGTTTAGACTTGATGACCCTGCAGGTCTTTTCCAATGCAAATGGTTCTGTGGCTCTGTGATTCCTGAACTCTGGAGACCAGAACTGAACACAACAAACAGACCTATTCCATGGAACACCAGCCCAGGCTCTGGTGTCTCTCTGAGGGGACGCGCAGGGCCAGGAGGGACATGCTGCATCTTGTTCCATCTTGTGTCAGAATTCAGAGTGCTGAGCACACCGTTCTCCTCAGACTCACTGCTCTCCCCTGCAGCTCACACTCATGTCTCTCTCTCTCCCACAGGTGCTTGCCAGAACAGCCTTAAAGCCGTGGGTGGCACTCAGAGCCTGGCGCTGGTGGCCCTGGAGCCCGAGGCCCCCCAGGGCCCCCCGGGGCCGAGCCTGCAGCCCTGCCACCTCCTCACCTTCTCCCCCATCAAAGTCCCGCTCCTGGCCTCGCCCTTCCCAGGTAAGGTCCCTGCTGCGGCCCTGAGGAGCAGCTCTGGGCGGCACAGGGGTCGTGTGGGGGTGTTGGTGAACGCTGGGCACAGGTGGCACTGCTGGGGTTAAATTTGGGGCTGGTGGAGCAGTTTGGAGGCGTTCTGGGATCGTGTGTCAGGATGGGCACGTCGCTGTGACACGGACCGGCGGCTGAGCTGGTTCCTCCCTCATCTCAGGGGGTTCTGTGGGAAAGCCTCTGAGCCCCCCAGCACACCCTCAGCTGAAACGGGCGCCCACAAGGTGTCTGCACAGCGTGGGGTGGTGTTTGATGAAGGCCCCAGCAGATTCTCTGGGTGTTCATAGTTACAGACGTGCGGGGAGAGCGCGGCCTGGATCTTTCCCCCGCGGCTGAGGCGTGCTCGCTGCCTGCAAAAATCACTCTTCTCTGAGAGTGGAGGGAAACCTTTCTGAAGGTGGCAGCTGAGGAGGCTCTGGGACATCCCTGCCTGGCTGGGCAGGTCTGGGATTGGGAGTCTTCAGGGCAGCGTTTGTAACTGCACTTGGGATGCTTGGGGCTATTTTCAGAACAGTTGTCTGCCAATTAAGTTAAAAATGTAAATGAGGGTGCGTTTTCCATCTTTTTGGTAATTGAAGTGTAGCACAGCAAGGCTCAGGGAGATGGAATTCTGCAGAAGGTGCAGTTCTGGCTCGGCGTTCGTGGGAGAGCTGTAATGAGAAATGGATCCCAGGGATCTCGTTCCTGCCCAGCTGTGAGCGCAGCCACCCACGGAAAGCCCAGGGTGCGAGCAGGGCTGGGAGCAGCACGGGCCCAGAGCTGGGGAGGGGTAGGAAAAGGAGGCTCACGGAGCTGGGGAGGGGCAGGAAAAGGAGGCTCACGGAGCTGGGAAGGGGCTGGAGAACTCCTGAGGGAGCTGGGAAGGGGCTCAGCCTGGAGCAGAGGAGGCTCAGGGGGCCCTTGTGGCTCTGCACAACTCCCTGCCAGGAGGGGACAGCCGGGGGGGTCGGGCTGTGCTCAGGGAACAGGGACAGGAGCAGAGGGAACGGCCTCAGGCTGGGCCAGGGCAGGCTCAGGTGGACACAGCAGGAATTTCCTCATGGAAAGGGGGCTCAGGCCTGGGCAGGGGCTGCCCAGGGAGGGCTGCAGTGCCCATCCCTGGAGGTGTCCCAGGAGTTCCTGGAGGTGGCCTCAGGGCTCTGGGCTGGGGACAGGGTGGGGATGGGCACAGCTGGGACTCCACGGGCTGGGAGGACTTTTCCAGCCCCAGGGGCTCTGTGGAATGACTGAAAATGTTTTGTGCTTAGTCCGAAAAAGGCTGGTGCTGAACTTAGAGCAGAAAGCAGAATTCATGCTGCTGTGGGGCAGGGAATTGGTGCTGCTTCCCATGGAATATCCCGCTTGACTCCTGGAAAACATTTTGGCTGTTTAGGAGTATTTCAGAGGAGGGACCAAAGGAGGAAAAAAATCCCTGTTTATCTGAAAAGTGGGATTACATTTGAGGTGTTCTCAGTGGAGTGTGGGAGGAGCTGGCCTGGGTGCTGTCATTCCAGGAGTCTCTCCAGAACTTCCTGGGTTCTGTGACAACAAACGTGCCAGGCCAGGAGAATTGTCCCCAGATTGTCCCCTGCTGTGCCGGGGTGTGTGATGGGCCATCACACAGCACACTCTGAGCGCCTCAGCAGCCATGACCATCCCCTTTTCAGTCGCTCCTGGCAAACCCACCCTGGGGCATTCTTCCCTGAGCGGAGAGCAGCTCTGTGGGAATGCCTGAGCCGAGACTCGGCTCCCCGTTCTCCTCTGCTGTCCCATCTCTGGGGGACGCTGGGGCCTTTGCAGAGCTGCCATCCATCTGTTTTACAGGGCTCGTTTTACTGTGCTGGAGCGGGAGAGGGTGAAAGGGGTTGGGGCAGGATTTTGTCACCACCCGCCCGAGGCACAGCTGCCCTGGCGGGTGGGAAGGAGCCTTGGGGTGCCCTGCGGGCAGGGACCCCTCTGTGGTGTCCTTGGCCGGGCAGGTCCAGAGCTGGCAAAAAGGGCTGAGGGCTCCGGAGTGGCTGAGGAGGGGAGTGAGAGCGGGGAAAGCCGGTGCAGAAACCCGAAATCCAGCGCGGGGCAGTGCTGCGGCCGGGTGGGAAGGGACGGGGGATGCTGCGACCTGCAGGGCGGGCCGGGGACGTGGGGAAGGAGATCCTGCCTGGGAGGCTGCGCTTCTCCCGATCCACACCTCACCTAGAGCGACCTTGGGGTTAACGACCGACCGTGACCTTGGGGTTAACGACCTTCCCACATTCCCCTTGGCTAAAGTTTATGAAAGGCCATGGGCACACAGTAGCAATGAACTTGAAAAGCCCAAATTAAATTATTTATATTTATATTATTATATTTATAATATTATATTTGTATTATTAAATTATTTATATTTATATGATGAAAACCCCAATTCAATTATTTCCAGCTTCAATCTCCATGTTCATTGGTGCCTGGAAGGCTGAGCATTGTGTGTGTGATTACCCCAGTTAATTGATTATCCCCCGTGAATTGATTCTGTTAGAGATCAGTGTCTGTTCCTGCCTTGTGTCTCCAGTCACAGGGATTGGCTCGATCAATAGTCTTAGGAGCGAATATTTATTTTTTAGACCTTTGATTGTGGTTAGTTTTGCAGCCTAACAGTTCATTCCTGGCAGCCTAATTAATGCCTGTGGGAATAGCAGGGTGGTAACACAAGGTGGGAGTTGTGGGAAGGGCACAGGTGAGGATCCAGGCTCTGCTGCTTTTCCAGCCTCACAGAGGAAATCCCTTGGAATTCCCTTGAAGCAAATCACCAGGAAATTAGGGGAACTGCGAGTGTGCACAGTGCAGTGGTCATTTTTAAAAATTCATTTTTAATGCAACTTATTTTACATTTTGTGAAGGAGAATCAGAAGCAAAGCTGTGAGAGAGCAGAGGATATTTAGGGAATGGAGAGCCATGTGCAGCCTTTCCCTGCAGGATGCTGTGGAACTTCCCTGCTGGAAATGGGGCTGAGCACACAGGCCTGGGAGGTGCTGGCAGGTTGCTGTGCCTTGGCTCTGCAGTCAGTGGCACTCTTGGGGATGATTTTGTCACCGTGCTGAGCTTAGAAAAACTTGTAATGATGAAATAAACGTATGGGAGAGAAGCAGCATAAAAGTCCTGGGTTTAATAGCAACATAAAATAGTCTTTTATATGGAATAGAATATTGAAGCTTGAGGAGCCTGTCCATGGAGTGATCTGTGGCTGGAAAGGCTCCAGCTCAGGCTCTGTGCAGTGAGAGGGGCCCTGGCCCCACGTTGCTGTGCTCTCTGCTCCCACACCAGTGAAGGTTCCAGCAATGCAATTTCAGCCCCATTTTGGGTTAGTATTGCTTTTACTTCCTTTCTTCATTTTGCATCTACTGGTGGTGCTGCTCGTGCATCTCCCAGGCAAATGTTCCCTTAAATATTTCATGGCAGCCTGGCTGTGAGTGTGGATTTTGTGCCAGGTTTAACATAAAGACTAAACAGGAGCTTGTGGAGATGCAGCTCCTCACTGTGCTGCATCTTCCTGTGCTCTGCTGGGGGAGGAAACTGCATTTCCCAGCACTGCCACGCCAAGGCTCTGAAACGTGTCTCAAAGAAACCCTAAATGCATTAAACTTTGCAAACACCAGCACTTACCTGCAGTAATTAAGGAATGGGGTGTCTGGTAATCTCTAATACTCCTCTGCAGCTACTGCATAAAGAAGTGGGTGTTTATTTTCCTCACATGCAGGTTTTTAATGGTAGGAGTGAAGAAGGTAAGAGATGAGTCTGTGGTTATGGACTCTGTAAATTAGCAGCCAGCACAAATATTAAAAAAGGCACCATCTGCCATATAATCCATTTGCCACCTGTTCCCTGGCTCTCAGCATTATTTAAGGGTTTAAATGTGGTGGTTTAGGCTGCCACGGAGCAGCTGGGAAGTGACTGAGCCTTTTTTCCTGTCAGCACCTTAATGCTGTGTGTCAGGGCCAGCTCTCGGTGCCAGGTTTGTGTGCTGGGTCTGCCCTGGGTCTGTCCTGGGTCTGCCCTGGGTCTGCCCTGGGTCTGCCCTGGGTCTGTCCTGGGTCTGTCCTGGGTCTGCCCTGGGTCTGCCCTGGGTCTGTCCTGGGTCTGCCCTGGGTCTGTCCTGGGTCTGCCCTGGGTCTGTCCTGGGTCTGTCCTGGGTCTGTCAGTCCCTGTTGGCAGGGGCTGCTGATGGAGCCAGGCTCCAGAGCTCTGTTAGTGCTGGTTCAGGGTGGGCTGGGGAGGAAACAGCTCCTGCTCCCAGCACAGAGGCAGAGACTGACCCAGAGAGTCCCAGGGCCTGGGAAGGGTTCAGTGCTGGGGGAAGGCAACGGGGCCCTGGAGTTAGTCCCATTAAACCCTTGAGCTCAGCCTAAGGCCCTCAGGGAATCCCAGAACCCCAGGGTAGATTGGTTTGGAAGGACCTCCGAGCCCACCCAGTGCCAGCCCTGCCATGGCAGGGACACCTTCCCCTGTCCCAGGTGCTCCAGCCCCAGTGTCCAGCCTGGCCTTGATGTTCCAGCATTTCCCCAGATGTTTCCTGGCCAACCTCTTCCCTCCCAGTTCGTTACTGGGAGGGCTGGGCTGAGACATTTGTCCAGCCTCTGTGCAAACTCTTTCCTCCCCTCTGTTAATGAGATTAATTAACAGCTGCAATCCAGTGAGGAAATGCTGGGGCAGCTCCTGCAGCTCTGGGCACTGGGGTGGCTCCTGCTGGCTCTGCCAGGCCGGGTCTCTGCTGGGCTCACTCCCACCCTTTAGGATCCACTTGGTGGGAATTCTCCTTGAGCAGCTCTCACTTCAGGTTAGTCCAGCCCTTCTCTGCACCAGCATCCCAAGGCATTAGGTGAGCAAAGATGAAGGATTTTGGGAAAACTGGCAACATTCCAAGCAGGAATGTGACGTTCCTGTCCTGGGGAAGCTCCCCCTTGTCCTGCCGGGTGTCCCACATGTGTGGCACTGAGACAGGCTGGGCTGGGAACGCTGAGCAGCTCCAACGAGCTCGATGTGAATGATCTGCCCAGCCCTAATGCTGGGTAACGAAGCAAGTAAATGAATGTTTATAGTTATTAAAGTGATAACTTCCTACCCCGGCTAATATTCAGCACAAAGTCACGTTTGGGTTCCCTGTCTGTGCTGGCACACGAGAGGGAAGGTGAGCTCGTACAGGGGCTCAAATAATGCCCAGAACCCATTGAGATGGTACCAATTCCCTCCCCCTGCACAGTGAATCCCTGCTGGAAGCTGGAGCTGCTCAGCTGCAACCCTGAAAGAAATGGGATGATGGCTCTCAGTGAGAAAATTCAGCTTTTTTGGGTTACCAAGGTGAACTGCAGGAGGAGGATGGGCAGGGTGAGGTCAGGCACGGCTTTGTGACATTGCACATTTTTGCAGCACTCAAGCTGAAAGCCAAGGCCATCATGGGGAGTTTATTGATGCAAATACACAAATGGACCTGACTGGGTTGATGGATCACAGTGCACTTTGTACAAACGGGGATTCCCAAGGCTTTGGGATGCCTGGGAGCAGGGGCAGGAGCTGAGGGTCAGGCTGGACATCAGGAAAAGGTCACAACTCAGTCCTGCTTAGGCCAGGCTCATGGTTAAGCAGCTGCTGCCATGGTGTGCTGCAGAAGAGGCTCTCAGTGCCTGGGATGTAATAGCGAGGTATTGACAAAGGAAAAATATCAATACTCCAGTGGCAGTTACAAAAGACAAACAGCCCAAATCCTCTCCGTGGCGCCCAGCTCTTGGTAAATGTCACGGAAGTCAGAGTTAATTTACTGTGTCTGTAACTGCTTGTTAAAACACCGAGCTGGGTTTTTCTGGGAGAAGTGCAGTGTTTAAATCAGCTTTCACTCCCAGGAGCAGCAGTTCCTCTGTTCACACCCCTGCCAGGGGGTTTTGCCCAGCCAGGTGTGCAGGCTGGGGCTGTCACCGCTGCTGGCACTCGGAGGGGTCACACTGGCACAGGAGTTTGTCATTTCCCCTGGGTCCCTCTGGGGAGCTTGGGCTGCACGGGGCAGATTGGGCTCTTTTCCTTTCTGTTGCAGACTCCAATTCATCGAGATTTCTGTAGCTTAAAAAGTCCCCACTAAACTGGATGTATTTCTTGTAAATGGAGCAGAAGGGTTAGAAGGAAAAACCAGACTGAGTGAAAGGAAGGGATAAGCCTTGGAAGGACAGTGGGATCATTCCAAGGGGAGTCCCTGCTTGTCCCTCTCCAGGAGATGAATGAATGAGAATTCCTGTGAGAATTCCGTGCTTTAAATCAGAGCTGAGGGAACACCTTGCTTTGGTGGCTGCTGCTGCTGTGTCCTTAAATTTATTTATGCAGCTAAACCACTAGGAACTGTGCATGTGTGGCCAAGGCTTCGTGGGTGGTGCTGGGATGCAAAATAGTTCCCAGTGGGTGTTGAGGCTCAGCTGCTTGGGGGGTGCCCAGCAGGAATACTGGGGGACAAGGGAGTAAATCCTGCTGAGGTCCCTGGAAAAGATGGGATGGTGTTGCTTTGTGTGCTTTTGGCTTGCTTATTAGTGAGGAAAAAAAGCATTTTTTTAAAAATTATTTTTTTTGTGTTCAGCTTTATTATTCAGCTCTTTGGGGACTGGTTTTGATGCTGTACAAGGAAGCCACAGGGTGGATCTCAACTAATACATTCCCAGTGTTTGGCCTGAATCAGGGATGGATGTGGGGTAAACTCAGTGCAAAACTAAACCTGATGGAGGAAGAAATTCCACAATCTCAGTGGATTAATCTCCACTTTCAGGGTTTGAATCTGCAGGGCCTTGGACCTCCTGGTGTAATTCTCAGCGTGGTGTGTGAGGCAAAGGGGTAATCTCAGCATTCCCTGCAATAGAAGGGGACCCTGGAATGTTCCAGACATTTTGTCCAGTGGGATTGAGAGCTGAGCAAACCCCGTGCCACAAAGCATCCTTTGAATCATTCAAATTGCTGCTACACTTCATCTTGGACATCCAAATTAATATAGAGATACCTGACTGGGAGTTTATTACAAAGGAAGAGAAATTCCAGGGCACTGTGGCACGATGTGGGGAGTCTGCAAGGCTGAGAGCTCAGGGTTTGTATTATTATTATTATTATTGTTATTATTATTATTATTATTATTCCTCCAATCAAACAGCCATTCCTGTTCAGCCCCTTGGATGGTGGGAACCAAATCCCCAGGGATTTTCCTGGTGTTTGTACCCAGTTTTGCTTTGGAGCTGTGGATGTTTCCTGGGTGACTCCCCTGTTCCTCAATCAGGCTCCACCAAAGTGTAAAGAAATGTAACGAGGTAAAATGAATCTTCCTTCTTGGCCAGAATATAAATAAGGGAAATTAATTACATTTCCCAATCTTAAGTGTGCCACAGGAGCTTCCCCAGGGTACGAAATGGGATTTCGTGGATTTTATTGCACTTGCAGCTCTGTTGGCACGTGCAGGACGTGGTGATGGTGGGAGGGGAAAAAGGAGAAGGACTTGGGGGTGTTGGTGGCTGCCCCATCCCTGGAAGTGTCCAAGGCCAGCTTGGAGCAGCCTGGCATAGTGGGAGGTGTCCCTGCCCACGGCAGGGGTGGAATGGGATGGGCTTTAAGGTCCTTCCAACACCAACCAGGCTGGGATTCTGTCATTCCCAGAAAATCCCTCCTGCCAGCCCCTGTTCCACCCTGAGTTCCCTCTCTGAGGTCAAGAACCCGGGGCCTTAAACCTGACTCAGAAACCACCATAACAATGGAGCACGAGAGTCACATTCCTGGTTTCTACCTGGCTGGGTTCAAAATTCCAAACTCAATTTCTGACTCAGTTCCTCCCAGAAGTGAGTGTTTGAAGATGTCACAAAGGGCTGGTTCATGCAGAGGTAATTCCTCTGCTGTGGTGGAGCCAGGGGAGGCTCGGGGCTCTGATGCTGCAGAATTCAGTGTATTCTCCCAGAACTGCATCCTCCAGCGAGGAGATGGAAATTTGCTGCGTGAGGCTGGAAAAGAACTGTAAAAGTTTGGGAAATGGGACTGGACGGAGCAGTGAGAAGGGCTGTGGGAGATGAAGGGTGTGGGGTGATCATCACCATCATCACCCTCATCACCACCATCATCCCCTGTTCTCCCGGAGTGGGCAGAGGCTCCCCGGCCCCGTGGCTCCCTCGGGTGCAGGGTGGTCCCACCTGCCCCTCCCTGGGCTTGGAAGACCTCTGTTACAGCCAGGAGACTCCCAGGCCCTGCCACACCTGCCCAGCCACACTCAGCACAAATCCCTGCTGTGCCACTGGGCACCTCCAGCCTGATTTTCCAGTTTTCTGTGATGGCTCCATGAATAATTCAAGAGGAGTCTTTTATCCGGGCTGGCTGCCACCTTCCCTGCTCAGGAGGTCCCCGTGTGCAGGGAGGTCACCCGGGTCAGGAGCTGCTGCTCTCAGAAACTGGCCAAAAACCCAATACCAGCTTTCCCCCCAGTTTGGAGACTCCATTGAGGTCTGTAATGCAGCAGGAGCCAGGGGGCCTGGGGAGAGCTCAGTGCAGTTTTACACACTCAGGAACCAGGCTGGAGGATCTCTGCAGTCACTGCCCTGGGCCGTGGGCTGTGTCCTGTTTGGGATTTCCTGGACAGGGAATGCCACAGCTGTGCCTGGGATAACGGGAGCTGGGAGGGAGGGAGGGATCCTCTGAATGAGGTGCCAGAAAAATTCACGTTGTTGAGGCTTTAATACCAATATTAATAATGATTTATATTGCTCTGCTCCCTGGGACAGGGACAGGACCCACGGAGTGGTTGCAGCTGGGCCAGGGGGTTTGGATGGATTTAGGAAAAGGTTCAGCCCCAGAGGGTGCTGGCACTGCCCAGGCTCCCCAGGGATGGGCACGGCCCCGAGGCTGCCAGAGCTCCAGGAGCCTTTGGACAGCGCTCCAGGGATGCCCAGGGTGGGATTTTGGGGGGTCTGTGCAGGGCCAGGGGCTGGACTGGATGATCCTTGGGGTCCAGCTCAGGATATTGCATGATCCCATAGCATTTAAAACAAAGCCCAGAAGAGGGTCAGAGATTTTAGGCAGTGGGATAAACAATCCTGGTGTTTTTTCCCTCATGGGCAGCAGAGCTTGGCTTGGCTTCAGCCCGTGCTCATGGGGATGGTAAATGCAGAGGGTGGTGGAATCCCATGGGCTCTGCAGGCCCACACCCAGGGCAGCCTGCATCACTCCCCTGCATGGAGGGAGGCTCTCCCTGTCCGTGCAGAATCCCAGCTGCAGCTCCTGGGTGTCCATGCCTGGCAGGAGCACTCATTTATAGAGCAAAGAGTGGAGAACGGTGAGATCTGGGTTATTGCCCCTGCATTCCCTCGGTGTTTGCTGTCCAGGATCAGCTCTGGGCTGCTGGGCTTTGGGAAGGACAGAGCTCCCTGACCTGGGGCTCCCAGGGAATGAATTAATTCGGTGTTTGATCAGTTATTGCCTGGTGGGGATCTCGTCCCGTTTGTGAGGATAACCCAGGGAGTGAGGCAGGGGCCCTGCTTTGGCCCTGCGTGGTCCCAGCCTGCAGATCCAGGAGGTGTCCAGGCTCTTCCCACTCCTCGGGGACGCGCTGGGCTCTGTCCTGCTGAGGGGGATTTCTCCCTGCTGGAGGCTTTTCACCATTTCCCCTCTTCCTTTCTGTCTTTTCTCGTGCCTTTGCCCTCTCCAGCCCAGTTTGGCTGGGGGAGGTTTCAGTATTTTTTGTTTCAGTACAGGTTTTACAGGTGTGTAAAATGTCACTGCCGTTGTCATTGGGGAACGGGATCCCTCTGGGGAGATTTGTCTCACTTTTGGGCACAGTTCTGCCAAGATTTCTTTTCAGTGAGTAAAGCCAGCTTGATACCTCATTCTCAGTGCAGAATTCTGAAAATCAGGGGAATATTCACTGGAGAGGTGTGGATGCAGGAGGAGCAGCAGATCTGAGACAGGGGCTGTGATGAGGACAAATGGTGGTAACTGCTTTGTCCTGGGGAGTGATGGATCCCGTTGCAGGAGTGCCATTCCCACCTTGCCAGAACAGCTCAGTAGGGCAGAGGAACTTGTCATAATTCCAAATAATCCCAGAAGCATCCCTAGAGGAATGGCTTGTGCTTCCCAGTACAAATTCTGGTGCCTTTTGCTATCCAGTCCCTCTTTGCTCAAAGCAAGCTGGAGAAGCCATCCCCGGGGCTCTCTGCTCTTCCCTGGGCACCCAGAGCAGGAAGGGTCTCACAGTTCAGCTTCACAGCAGGGCCCTTAAAAATGAGTGAGTAAAGCTGAGCTTTGCTCTGGCATCACAGAGCATCCTGAGCTGGAGGGGACCCACAGGGGTCCAGCCCAGCTCGTGGCCTGGCACAGGCAGCCCGGGGATCCCCCCCATGCCTGAGAGCCTTGTCCAAACACTCCTGACTGTCCATCTTTCCAGCCAGAAGCAGGGAGAGAGAGATCTGCTTCAGCAGATTTGTGTTTCCAGCCTGCAGCTGTGGGATCTGAGCCCAGCAGAGCCTGGAGCAGGGGCAGCAGGGCTCAGCTCAGCTCAGCAGTCACCCAGGGACGTGAGCTGAGCCTGTGAGGATTTGCATCATTTGATTTCTAAGCAAGGCTTGAATGGGGTTTAATAATCCTGCTATTTTTGTTATTAAACGTGTCGGGTTCAATTCCGTCATGGTGAGTCCTGCTCTTACAGCTCTTGTGATGAGAAATCTCATTAAAAGTTGGGAAATGCTCTCTGTTAGCTTCTGCTGGTCACAGAGTTCGTGTTTCACTTGGAACTTTTTTTTCTTTTCCCCCCCAATTAAAGCCAATGTTGGGATTTGGCACAAAGGGGAGAATTCCTGCCTGGGATCACAAGGGCAGCACCAGAGGGGGTCAGGGCTGGGCAAGGGGTTTGTTGGGATGGGCACAGGGGCTTGAGCAACCATTGCCCCCAAAAGAGAAGAAATGGGGATGATGGACCCTGTCTAAAGTGATTCCTCTGAGGAATTTTTAAACTGGGACTCTCCAGGTTTCCCAAATGCTGCAGCAGGGCTCTGAAGGGCAATCAGAGCTGTGGCTTCCCAGGATTATCCCTGTCTGGTGGCAGAGGGGAGCAGGGCACTTCACAGGGTTTTGGGGGATGTTTCATGCCCCCTGAACCCAGCAGGTTTGGGGTGTGGGGCTCTGCTGGTGCTGTCACTGTCATGGAATCACGGAATAATTTGCTTTTGAGGGACCTTCAGAGGTCATCCTGTCCCACCCCCTGCAATGTCCCCCTCCCTCAGGGCAGGCTTCCCTGGCTGATTTTAACAGGTGATATTTCAAGCTTCAATAGTACAGGACAGAACTGTAAAAAATGGCTGAGTGTGACACTCCAGCTTTTAGGGGGGGTTGATTTGTTTTGATTTCACTTTGCTTTTGAAGCCGCTTTGCCTTCCCTCATTTCGCTGCTCATTTGGTGGAAATTGCAAAAAACCAGGTTGTTAAAAGAAGAGAAAGCGGAGAGGGAAATTTTCCCCCAGCACAGCTCATTGCAGAAGGTGCTCATTGCCACTTAGCCCTGACTCTGCAGATTTTCAGGAATTCTTGCTGACTTCCTATCTCCTGTCTTCCCTTCCCGCTCCAATAAGCAATTTACTCCAGCATTCACCAGTTCCTGAAGTGGTTATGGCAATGCATATTGAAATGAAAGCTCCAAATGATCCTGCAGAAACAAAAGTGCAGCTCCTGCTCGTGCTGGGGAGGGTGCGGGGTCGGGCTCGGAGCCAGCAGGAGTTGGGATTTGCTGGAGATCCAGAACCATGGAATGGGTTGGGTTGGGATGACCTTAAATCCCATCCAGTGCCATGGCAGGGACACCTCCCACTGGCCCAGGCTGCTGCAAGCCTGTCCAGCCTGGCCTTGGGCACTGCCAGGGTGGCAAGGATCTCATGGAAGGGACTGCTGATGTCTCTCCATATTTTTGTCCTGCTGTACACTGATTTATCTGTGCATAAATCTCTCTCCAGCTGCAGTTCTGTGCCTCATGCTTTTATTTTTCAGTTCACCAAAGACAGGAGACCCTGCACTAATTTTCTGACCTCCTTCTGGGGCAGTTTATTCATCTGATGGAATCCAGTGGGGTGACTTGGCTTCTACACCATCAATTTTAAACTAAAAAACCCAAAGCATTTCTGTGCCAAAATCCAGAAGCAGCTCCTGCTTCTCCCAGTCCCTGTGATGGCCTCGAGTCCCCTGTGCCAGTGCCAGGCTGTGCCATCCCAGCTGAGAGCTCTGCCTGTCTGGGGACAAACATCCCTGCAGTGCCACCCCTCACCTTCCAGCTCGTGGTCATTCTCCTGTGCTCCACCCCAGGCCATGAATGCATTATTTTTGTTACTTTCCAGGGCAGCAGAAAAGGAGCTCTTCAGGAGAAATTCCCATATCCTTTTTTTTCAATTTAAAAATGGGCAAACCCAAACAAACAAAAAGCACAGAAAGGTGGATGAAGGAGTGCAAAGCAGTTGGGCTAATTCTGCCAAAACCAGCCATGCTGCCAACATTGCCAGGGTTGTTTCTGTTGGGGTGGGAGGCTAAAAAATTCTGATTTATAAATTTCTCCTCCTTTTTCCTCCATGCTGACAGAAGTGGTCCACGGGCTGTACAGGGACTTGCCATCCCTGGCAGTGCCCAGGGCCAGGCTGGACACTGGGGCTCGGAGCACCTGGGACAGCAGAGGTGTCCCTGCCGTGGCACTGGGTGGGATTCAAGGTCCCTCCAACCCACACCAGTCTGGATTCTGGGGTTCTGTGGTGTAAATGCTGTTTGTGTCTGGGCTGTCCTTCTCTCCAGCAGCCCAGCGCAGCCCAGCGCAGCCCAGCCCAGCGCAGCCCAGCCCANCAGCCCAGCCCAGCCCAGCCCAGCCCAGCCCAGCCCAGCCCAGCCCAGCGTGCCCTTGCTGGGAGCTTTGCTCAGTCTCTGTTCCCAGCTGGGACTGGGGGGCTGCTGGCAGGTCCAGGTGGCCCAGAGCTGTGCCCATCCATCCCCGCTGCCCTGTGACCCCCTGGGCTGCCTCCCAGGAGAAGGGGCAGGCAGGGACTGCCATTCCCAGCCCCGCTCGGGTGGGTTTTTGGGTTTGCATCCCAAAGCACTGCAGGGGGCTGGGGGCCCTCTCCATCACCCAGGGAGCAGCAGCTCAGCTCCAGCTCACCCTGGGGCTGAATTTGGGCTGGCAGTGAGGGCAGGGCAGCTGTGCTGAGCCCTGCAGCAGCTGTGCCAGCTGTGCCAGCTGTGCTGGGCTGTTCTCCCCCCAGCCCCTGTGCAGGCAGCCAAGGGCAGCTGCTGCTCAGGAAACACCACACGTTCCCAGGTCTGAGGCAGAGGGAAGGGCATAATCAGATTCAGAAAGTGCTGAATATTTTTAATGAACGTGTCTGGGCCTTACAAAGGAACAGAGGAAGGAAGGAAAATTTCTCAGAGGTGGCTCCTGGGCAGCCTCGTGTTTACCCAACAAGAATTGCCTTGAGGAGGAGCGTGGTGTGTCCTTGAGGGGATGGGGGAGCAGAGCTGAGGGGCTGCATGGAGCTGAAGGAGGCTGCCTGCTTGGGAAAAAGTCGATTTCTTTTTATTATTATTACTGCTCAATTCTTCCTTTTTTTCAAGCAAAGAGACTTCTCTTGTCCTTTGCGGATAGGCAGGACTGCCCCAAATTATCTCATCAGGATGGACTGTGCTTCTAAATGAAGCAAGTCCCTGGGCCCTGATCTCCAGAACCTTCTGGGGTCAGGAGGTGATAGCAGCAGTAATAAAAATGACTGGCTGCATTTCTGGGCCTGCCTGTCAGACTGCAATTACTGACTTCACTGCTCTTCCCTTTGGACAGCCTGTTAATGTCCCAGGATGTCACAAACTCCTCCTCCCTGGGCCTGGGGACAGTTTGGCTGCTCCAGGATGAGCGCCGGGGCTCCTCTCAAGGGGCAGGACAGCCACAGCAGAGAGATCCCATCAGATATTAGGGAAGTTTCTTCCATGGAAGGGGTTGTAAAGCCCTGGAACGGGGAATGGTGGAATCACCATCTCTGGAGGGATTTCAGGGTCCTGTGCATGTGGCACTTGGTTTAATGGTGACCATGGTGGTGCTGCTGGTTGGACTTGATGGTCTTAAAGTGACTCTGGGATTTCCTGATGCCAGCTGGTGCTGGTGTCACCCACCTTGGGGCTGGGAATGGGCAAATTCCTCCAAAGTGATGTTCCAGCAGTGACAGAACTGGATGAGATATGGATTTATTCTGATTCCTCTCCCCACGCCGTCCTGCAGCCCGCTCCCCTCTGCTGGGAGCGTCCCTCAGCAGCACAAAGCTGGGCCTCTCTGCTGGGCTCGGCTTACCTCGGGCAGGGGCTTTGTGCTGATGCTTCTGCCTGACCTGCCCCACCCTCATCACACAGTGCTCAAGGTTATTCTCTTCTCTGGCAACACTTCTGAACTCTGCCCCTGCTTCTTTCTCTCAGTTCAGGCCCAGGTCCCGCGGGAGCCGTGGAGAGGCAGCAGGAGTGAGTTAAATGGGAAATGCTGGCAGTGGTTTTATGAGCAGCTGTGGTTTCCTGCAGCACCAGGCAGGGCATTTTCACTCCTGGCGCTGGCTCCTGGAGCTCCCCACACACAGCTGGGGATTACAGGCATTCCTCACATCCCACGGGGCTGGGGGAAGTGCCCAGCACCAAATCTCAGACTGCCTGCAACTCATTCTGACCAAATCTCAGACATCTACTGCCTGCAACTCAGTGCCAGCGATGGCCAGGGAGGGGCTGGAAACTGGGAAAACAGGGCAGGCACCGGAGTGACTGGGGATAAATCTGTCAGGCACAGAGCACCCTTCCCTCCTGCCTTCTCCTGTCCCTGCCACCTTCTCCTGTCCCTGTCATCTCTGTCCCTGTCACCTTTTCCTGTCCCTGCTCACCTCTGTCCCTGCCACCTTCTCCTGTCCCTGCCACCTTCTCCTGTCCCTGCCACCTTCTCCTGTCCCTGTCATCTCTGTCCCTGCCACCTTCTCCTGTCCCTGCCACCTTCTCCTGTCCCTGTCACCTTCTCCTGTTCCTGCTAACCCATCCCTGCCACCTTCTCCTGTCCCTGCTCACCCCTGTCCCTGTCACCTTTCCCTGTCCCTCTGCCCTGTCCCTGTCACCTCCTGTCCCTGTCACCTTCTCCTGTCCCTGCTCACCCCTGTCACCTTTCCCTGTTCGTCTGCCCTGTCCCGTGCCTGTTCCCAAGGCTGTTCCCCAGGGCAGGGCAGCATCCCCCAGCTTGGGGGGGCTGAGCAGGGACAGGAGAAGGTGTCAGGGACCCCTTTCCCTGGGCCTGCCCTGCAGCCCAGCCTGAGCAGTGCCTGGCTCCACTCCTCCCCGCCACGTTCTGTTCCTTCTAGGGCTTCCCAGGCCTTTGGGGCAGATTCCTCTGCAGGGAAATGCTTTTCTTTATCCCACTTTGGTAATTTGGTGTTAAAATGGAGTCACAGAATCCCAGAGCGGTCTGGGCCAGGAGGGACCTTAAAGTCCATTCCTGCTTGAATCACACTGAGAAAGCTGGGCTTAAACCCTTGCTGAGCTGAGCTTTAATATGAGGATGGAAGTGCCTTGGCTTAGCTGGGAAAGGCACAAACTGGAATTTAAGTGCAGGAGCAGGAGCTCTCCGTGGCTGGAACCAGCTGTGGTGCAGCCCAGGACCAGCATCCCATTGTTCTGCCCGTGCAGTGATTCCAGTTAGCAAAGGTGGTCATGTTGGTTTTCCATTCTGGGAAAACCCTGCCATCCCGTTTCATTTATGTAATTTGCCTCCTGGTTCCTGCTGGAACCATTTACAGGATGGGGAATTTCACATTTTCTTCTTCAAGGTGCTGAAACCACTGTGCAAAAACTCTTCTTCAGCCCCTGGAGCTGGGTGAGCCCAGTGCAGCCATTCCATTCCCAGTGCAGCCATTCCCTTCCCAGTGCAGCCATTTCCAGTACAGCCGTTCCCAGTGCAGCTGTTCCCAGTGCAGCCATTCCATTCCCAGTGCAGCCATTCCATTCCCAGTGCAGCCATT
>VZSE01004600.1:0-21831 GCA_013398275.1 Promerops cafer | reverse complement strand
TCCATGATTCTCTGATTCTGTGATTCCATGAGTCTGTGACTGATTCTGTAGTTCTGTGATTCCGTGTGTCTGATATTCTGTGATTCCACGACTCTGTGATTCTATGATTTTGAGATTCTGGGAGTCTGTGAATCCATTACTTTTGTGATTCCATGATTTTGAGATTCTGTGGTTGAGTCTGAGACTCTGTAATTCCGTGATTCTATCACTCTGCAATTCTGAGATTCTGAGACTCTCCTACAGAGTGATTCTGTGATTCCATGATTCCACCACTCTGCAGTTCTGGGATTCTCTGAGTCTGTGATGCCATGATTTTGTGATTCTGACTCTGTGACTCTGAAATTCCCTGATTTCATTATTCCATCACTCTACAATTCTGGGATTCTGGGAGTCTGTGATTCTGTGATTTTGTGACTCTGTGACTCTGAAATTCCATGATCCTGTGATACCACAATTCCACCATTCTGCACTTCTGAGACTCTGTGACTCTCTGACACTGTGATTTAGTGATTCTGCGATTCTCTGATTCCTTGATTCCCTAATTCCATGATTCCTTGATTGACTCCTTGATTGATTCCTTGATTGATTCTTTGATTGATTCCTTGATCCAGGCGACCCTGCATTCACCTGACACTGCAGCTTTCCACAAACACCACTCGACCGAGCATCTCAACGGGGGCGGCACGGGCAGGGGGACCGGGGCACCCCAAACCCCCTCCCCAAAACCCGGAGGGACCCCTAAAGCTCCCCAAAACCCGGGATTTTCCCCCAAAAACCCGGGGGACCCCCTGCCGGTGCGGTGCCGGCGCCCCCCGGTGGTTGCTGGCGGAACTGCACCCCCATCGTTGTGGCGCCCTCCCGTCGCGCTTTACGGCACTTTCGCGACCGCGCGGGGCGGTGTTGCTTTACGGCGGTGTTGCTTTACGGCAGCGCGGCGGGCCAGGCCGCGGGATCCGCCGGGATGAAGCAGAAAAGGAAAAACGGGAAAGGTAAAAATAAAAAACAGAGACCTGAGGGGCTGGAGCGTGTCCGGGGGAGGGAATGGAGCTGGGGCACGGGCGGCTGAGGGAGCTGGAGGGGCTGAGTCTGGAGAAAAGGAGGCTCGGGGGGACCTTGTGGCTCTGCACAACTCCCTGACAGGAGGGGACAGTCGCGGGGGGGCTCCCAGGGACCAGGGACAGCATGAGGGGAAACGGCCTCGAATTGTGCCAGGGGAGGTTCAGGCTGGATAACAGGAGCGATTTCTTCCCTTAAAGGGCTGTCCAGCCCTGGCACAGCTGCCCAGAGCAGAGGTGGAGTCCCCATCCCTGGAGAGATTTAAAATCCCCGTGGATGTGGCAGCTGGGGACACGGATGGCCTTGGAATTGCTGGGAGTGGTGGCACTCCGTGGTCTTGGAGCGCTTTTCCAGCCTGAACCATTCGCACCCAACCATTCCACGATTCCCAGGCAGGAACTTCAGGCCGGCCCTGGGTTGTGACAAGCAGGAAAATCTCTGACTCGTGCCTGTTTTTGCCCCGTTTTTCCCCGTTCCCGCCGCAGGGGAGCTCAGCCAGGCCGAGCTGATGGTGATGACCATCGCTGACATCATAAAGCAGCTCCTGGAGGCTCACGAGCAGGGCAAGGACGTGGATCTCAACAAGTGAGTGCCTCAGGGATGGCTCTGGAGCTGGGCACAGCCTGGGCTGCCAGCTTCCATTTCCACCCCATTTCTCTCACGTTTTCTGATAACAGAGGCACCAAGATCAGTAAATTCTGGGCTGATTTGCTGCCGAGTCTCAAATGGGTGGGATTGCTGAAAAACTGAGAAACTCTCTTTGCCTTTTTCTTCCACCCTTTTTTTTCCATCCCTCGGTAACCCCAAATCCATCAGGGAAAGGAAACGTTAATATAGAAATAATATTAAATCCGATTTTTTTAGCAATGTGTCACGCCCAAATTTGTTTACAGAAACTTCTTTTTTCATATTTCTGGAGTAAGAAAAGCTGAATTTGTTGTTTACAGAAATTTCTTCCTCCTTTATTTATTTGGAGCAAGAAAAGCTGAATTTGTTGTTTACAGGAATTTCTTCCTCTTTTATTTCTGTGGAGCAAGAAGAGCTGAATTTGTTGTTTACAGGAATTTCTTCCTCTTTTACTTATCTAGAGCAAGAAAAGCTGAATTTTCCCCACTTTTTCCACTTTTCCTGGAAATGCCTGCCAGGTTTTGCCTTGGGGATGAGCTCAGCTACAGGCTGGGTGTGTAGGGGTCAAACACATGGATTCATCATCATCAGGAATTAAATCAGGAATTGCCCCTGAAAATGGACAAGCAGGAGCCTTGCCAGCCTGCACCAAGTTAGGGTAGAACCAAATTTAGGAGGAAAACACACAGAAAATAAAAAGCCACCGGCAGCTGTGGGGTCGTTTTTGGGATTTTAAGCACGCTGCAGGTTGGTTGCTGCTCAGTACTTCTGCCTGGAGAGCAGGACTGGAGGAGCCTGCCTGGGTCTCTGTGGCACTGGTGGAAACGAGGGCTGCTTTTGGTGATTTGGGGGATTTCTGCTTCCAGGCTGAAGACCAAAACCTCGGCCAGGTACGGGCTGCCGGCGCAGCCGCGGCTCGTCGACATCATCGCGGCCGTTCCTCCGCAGTTCCGGAAGGTTCTGCTGCCAAAGCTCAAGGCCAAGCCCATCAGGACGGCCAGTGGGGTGAGATAAAGCTGATTTTCCCTCCTTGCCCTGCACCCTCCCTGCCCCCAGCCCAAAATTTGGGGTTAATTCCTGCCCAGAACCAGCGTGGGGAATGCCCCGTGGCCTTGGTTGCCTTTTCCGTGCCTGCAGGGAAAGATTTGGGGGGAAAGTTCCTTCCTTGGAGGTTTTCCTGTGGTTGCTGCATCCCTGGAAGTGTCCAAGGAAAGGCTGGAGAGGGCTTGGAGCACCCTGGGGTAGTGGAAGATGTTGGGATTGGGATTTAAGGTCCTTCTAACCCAAAAGATCCTGAGATTCCCTGAGGGAAAAGGGGAATTGTGTCCACGTCACTGTGGATCTTTTCAGCAGAGCAATTAATCCAGATCAGTGTAAACCACCTAATTCTGCATATCAGATTTTAATTTATACTGGAAACACCTAATTCTGCATATGAGACCCCAATTTATACTGAAATCACCTAATTCTGCATATCAGATTTTAATTTATACTGGAAACACCTAATTCTGCATATCAGACCCCAGTTTATACTGAAACCACCTAATTCTGCATATCAGATTTTAATTTATACTGGAAACACCTAATTCTGCATATCAGACCCCAGTTTCTACTGAAATCACCTAATTCTGCATATCAGATTTTAATTTATACTGAAACCACCTAATTCTGCATATCAGATTTTAATTTATACTGAAATCACCTAATTCTTCATATCAGACCCCAATTTATACTGAAACCACCTAATTCTCTATACCAGACCCCAATTTATATGGAAACCACCTAATTCTCTATATCAGACCCCAGTTTATACTGAAAACCCCTAATTCTGCATATCAGATTTTAATTTATACTGAAACCCCCTAATTCTGCATATCAGATTTTAATTTATACTGAAACCCCCTAATTCTGCATATCAGATTTTAATTTATACTGAAACCCCCTAATTCTGCATATCAGATTTTAATTTATACTGAAACCCCCTAATTCTGCATATCAGATTTTAATTTATACTGAAACCCCCTAATTCTGCATATCAGATTTTAATTTATACTGAAACCCCCTAATTCTGCATATCAGACCCCAATTTGTACTGAAACCACCTAATTCTTCATATCAAACCCCAATTTGTACTGAAACATGAGAACATTAAATAACATTTAATAGCATTAACTAAGAATTCCTATTTCTTGCTGCTTTTGTTTTCCCCTTCAAGAGTTAACCCACAGCTGTTTTAGCACAGGACACCCTAAAATAACCCCACAGACACCCCCAGCACCCACAGCCCCAAAATTCCTTTATTTTGGTGATTTCAGAGGTGATTTCTGCACTTTCTCTGGCAGATCGCCGTGGTGGCCGTGATGTGCAAACCCCACCGGTGCCCCCACATCAACTTCACAGGCAACATCTGCGTGTGAGTATGGACAGCCCAGATGTGCCAGATGTGCCCCTGGGCTGCCACTGGGGCTGGAGAGTGTCCAGGGAAGGGTTTGGAGCACCAGGAGCTGGGAAAGGGGCTCAGCCTGGAGGAAAGGAGGCTCCAGAGGGAATTTTTCCTGTCTGGAATTCCCTGGGAGGAGCCACATGGGATTGGGATTTCTCCCAGGGGACAAGGGACATGAGAGGGAACAGCCTCTCCCCATTTTTTTAGCTGTTCATGCCTCTGAAATCACATTAATTCCCTTTTTTCTGCAGTGACATCTCCCTGAATTTTTGTATTTCCAAGCTATTTCCTCCCCGTTGTCTGGAGAAAGTTTGTGACTGAATTATTGTGACTGGTTTTAACCAAAAATGGTGAGAGGGGGACACGAGAGGGAACGGCCTCAAGCTGCACCAGGGGAAGTTCAGGTTGGATTTTGGGAACAATTCCTGCCTGGAATTTCCATCCCTGGCACAGCTGCCCAGGGAGGTTTGGAGTCCCCACCCCTGGAGGGATTCCAAACCCTCGTGGATGTGGCACCTGGGGCTCAGTGCTGGGCATGGTTGGATGCTCTCAGAGGTCTTTTCCATCCTTGCTGTGATTCCATGACCCAAAAGTTCATTTTTCCAGCGTTCCTGTATAAACCCAGCACTGCAGGAGCTGCCACATTGTGGATCCCTCCCACACCACCCCAAAATCTGCTTTTTTTCACCTTTTCCTCAAGGGAGAAAACCTTCTCCTTTCATGACCCAGTGGGTTATTAATTTATTATTAATTTCTTAACGACCAGGTGGGATTCGTGTCCCTGATGTGTCAGCCTCCAGCTGCCAAAATCTCCTGGAATTAGCTCAGTTTTGTCCAAATTCAAGAACATGAGCTTGGCTTACCTTGAGTTCTTTTCCTCATTTGGACTCCATTCCCCTGAAATCTGATCTTGGTTGTGCTTTTCCCATCTCTTCATTTATTTCCAAACATTCCCTGCCATGAATCCCTGGATTTCCCTCTGGTTTTGTTTTAGCTCCTCTGAGCTGTTCCAGGTAATTCCGTGTCTGGAACAGCTTGGGCTGCACCAACCCTCTGCCAGCAAATTAATGTGGGCACGGTGGTTTAATAATTAATTTATAATTAATTTTACAGTGATGGCTGATGACTCGGGGTGAGCTGGCAGTGAGGAAATAAACCCATTATAAATATATAATAAAATATCAGTTTTCCCAAATGGGGCTGGTTTGGTGGAGGTGGGATCTGCTCCGTCAGGAAAATTCCCTGGATGCTCCCTCAGCTTTCCTGCTGGAGCTGAAGGAGTTTGAATTCATCTCTGAGCTTGGAGTATTTTGTTTATTAAATAACACATCTCAAAGCTCAGGAAAAAAAAAATACAGCTGAGCTTTCTCACCATCAAAATATTAAAATTCCCTAAATTTCTGGAAAAGTCAATGGTGGGACAGGGTGGTAGCCCAATTTTATATCTCTCCATGCCAAAAATAAAAATAAAAATCATATTCTGTATGGAATAAAGTGATGCTCTTGAGAGAATCATGGAAAACGTTCAAATTGTGAAATTATTTTTTTTTAAATCTATTAGTCTGTGTGTAACTGTTGCCCCAAAACCTTATGGCTGCTCCCTAAAAAAAATGCAATATCCCAGAAATATTTTCATGGATTTCACTTCCAGAAAGTCTCGCTGGGTTGTTTGAGGTGGATGTAGGGATTTGGCAGGTCTGAGCTGGTTTTGGACATCCCATTCTCATGAAAATGAATTAAAATTCCTTTTTTGCACTGTCCATTTAGTGTTTGTAAGCACAGATAGGCTCAGCTCCCCCCAGCATTCCTGGGAATCACAGAAATTGCTGGAATTTTGTGAGTTTAATTTCTGTTTTTTCTGTTTTTTTTACCCTGCAGGTACTGCCCAGGGGGGCCTGACTCTGATTTTGAATATTCCACCCAGTCCTACACAGGATATGAGGTACTGATTTCCCTATTTTTGGGGAATTCCCACATTCCTTAAACCTGGCTTTGGGTTAGGCTGGGCTTTATTTCTGCAGCTGGCTCGTGCTGCAAGAATAAAGGCAAAAATAAATACAAAAATCAAACCAATTGAACCAAAACCAATTTTAATAAACTTCAGGTTCTAAAGCAGCTCAAAGTCTAGGAGTGAAATTCTTAATTACAGTAATTAACAATGAGTTCAAATTTTAAAAATTGTGTAAGAAGAGTCTTCCAACACTGGAGTGGAGATGTGGAGAGGTTCCTACAGGATGAAAAAAAGTGTAAATTTTGGTTTAAAACCCCCCTTTTTTAGCTGTTAATGCCTCTGGAATTACATTCATTCCCTTTTATCTGCAGTGGTGAATTAAATTTAAATTTTTTTATTTCCAAACTATTTCCTCCCTGTTGTCTGCAGAAAGTTTAACAGCAATTTGTGATTGAATTATTGTGACTGGTTTTATCCAAAAAACTCAAAGCTGTGGTGGGGATGTGAAATAGGAAAATGAGGCAAAATCCAAGTGGATTAATTTGGTGAAAAATCCTTTTAAATAGGAGTTTTGTCTGGTGTTACCTCAGTGATTTAAATCTTATCCCATGAAGGAAATAGGAAAAAATGGGAAATACCAACTGAATCCAGGGTACAAAAGGTGCTTGAAAACCTCCTTAAAATATGATTAACAGGCTTCCATCAGCTGGTGATAGAAAAAATGAGTTTTTAGGGATTTTAATTGAAGGATTAAGTTTAATTTAGAGAATATTTGAAGCCCAGACTGAGTCTAGAGGATATTGCCTGAGTAATTTGTAAAAACACTTTGTGATTTTTGTAACACTTTAGTGAGTCACTGCAGAGATTTTTTAGCTGTTGGAGAACACTAAAAATTGAATAATTTTGGTGGTTTTAGGTCATGTTGCCATGTCAGGGTAAAAGAGTTGTATTTTTTAAAGAACTTAAGGAGCCAAATTCGTATTTACAATTTTACAGAGTCTTGGTTTGTGGGTTTGAAGGCTTTGGGTCAATCAGGGATTAAAATTTCCAGCATGCTAAAAGTTGGATTTTGTTCTTTTATGCTGTTCTTTGGGGAAAAAAGGTTTCTAAAGTGAATTTTTTGTGTTTTTTCAGCCAACATCTATGAGGGCCATCCGGGCCCGGTACGATCCCTACCTCCAGACAAGGCACAGAGTGGAGCAGGTACATTTTCCCTTGGGATTGGGATGCAAAAAAATGAGAATTATTTCAATTTCTTGGACTGCTGGGCTGCAAAAATTAAATTTATACATTTATAAATTTAAACATAAATTTATACATATACATTATACAATGAATTTATACATTTTCAATTGTCCAGCTCTCATTCTCATTAAATAAATGGTGAGTTTTGAACCTGTGCTAAGATTTGTGCAATACCTGATTTTTAATAATAATTACAAAATTACTTTATTTGGGTGTTTATTGGAGAGTTGGATGTGAAAAGTTTCTCAATCCTGTTCTGCTTTGATCAGTTTCCTCTTTATCTCCAAATCCATTGGAAAATTCTCCATGAATTCAGTATTTTCTCCTTCAAGATTTTGAGGAGAGTTTCTTCTACATGGACTGAAGGAGATTCAAGGAACTTTTTTTGCCTTTTTGGCCGAATTTGGGTTGTTTCAAACCTGTAACTCAAATAATTCTGATTTTTCAGGAAAACCCTCTGTGCTGGGTTCAATACCTGCACTGAGTTCTTACAGTAAAAAAAAAGACTTTTGAGGGTTTTTTTTGCAAGGGGAAGTGGTTATAAGCAACATGTACAAAAATATGAATTTCTCCTTCATTAAACAACCAAAGAAATAAACGCAGCTTACGAAAATCGAGATTTACAGAGGAATCTCTCAGATAAATCCCCGACTGATCATTTTTCCCCTGATGTTTTTAATTTTTCAGCTGAAGCAGCTGGGCCACAGCGTGGACAAAGTGGAATTTATCGTGATGGGTGGGACGTTCATGGCTTTGCCTGAGGATTACAGAGATTATTTCATCAGGAACCTGCACGACGCCTTGTCGGGCCACACCTCCAACAACGTGGCGGAGGCCGTCAGGTGAGCAGTTGTGTCCAGTTTAAACTGTTTATTCTTTGAAAACACCGAGGAGAATTCTGTTGGTTTTTCTTTTTTTTTTTTTGAGGGGAATGTTTATCTAAATGTGGTTTTGGGCACAGGATATTTATTTAGCCCTGCAGAGCAGCAGCACCAGGCAGACCCCGTGGCAGCGCAGGAAAAGCCAAACTTTCCCCCGATTTTTTGGCATTCCAGGCAGCCCTGTCACGCCTCATCACCTTGATCTGGAGATGTGACGAATGCCACGGCCACGGGATTTATTCTTTATTTATTCCCTGCAGCTGGGGAGGGGGAGCTGCTCCTGCCTGGGACGTCAGGAATGACTCAGCCCCGAAGAGCGTCAGTGCTCGCGGCCCCTTCCAGCCCCAAACCAGCTCCCCCTGCAGCACCTGGGTGTCACATTCTCATTTGAACGGCTCAGGATCGATTCAGGGGCAGGAAATACTGCATTTTTCAGTGCTTTGTGGACAAAAAAAAAGAGGTTTGATGGTTTGGAGTTGTTAAATGAGTGAGCATCCCTTGGGTGCGTTGGGTTTGCTGCCTTGTCCTTGTGGGTTTTTATTTGTGACATTATCATCTCCTAGAGAAGTGATTTTAGAGCTATCACCTCCAAGAGAAGTGATTTTAGAACTGTAATCTCCAACAGAAGTGATTTTAGAGCCGTAATCTCCAGCAGAGGTGATTTTAGAACCAGTCCTTTGTATCTCAAAGCTGCGACTTAATTCGGATTTTCCTCTGGAGGGCACCAAACACTTCTGCTGCTTTCCTTTTCTTTTTTTTCCTCCACCTCTCAGTCGCTCAAAGACCAAACAAAAAGCGCCCTGCTGCTCTTTCCAAGTGGGTTTTATCGAGATAAAATAGCAAACAAGTTGGGCAAAGAGTTTCTGAAGGACACAGCTCCTCAGGGAAGGAGGGTGGTGGCTGCAGGTTGTCCATTCAAATTACTGCTGTGATTCACGGTGTGGGAAGTCCATATTTTTTTTTCTGCTGCAGGTGTCTTAGCTGATTTTATTGGGCCTAAAATAATTTTTCAAGCAGTCTGGCCTTTGCTCTGCAGATAATAAGGGAACTATTTCTGCCACAGCGATTTTAAACCCAAAGTGACTCCGTGGAGTCAGAGCAACACAGAGCAGGGTGACAAAAAACCTGCCCTGGCAGCGTGTGGGTTCTTCAGCAGATAAATAAAGGTTTATATTTTTAACGTAAAACTCACGCTAAGTGCTTGGTAACTGGAATTCTGTGGGAGTTACTCGAGTTGCATTTCCTACATATTGGAGAGGTGGAGAAAATGGGGCTGGAGATGAATCAGAGCTTTTGCTTTTTGTGCTTCTCGAGCTTGGTTGTTGCACTGTGTCGCTGCAGCATCGGTTGGGATGGTCAGTGACACTTGGAATAAACAGTCAAGGTTGAATTTATTTCTTTTTGTGGCTAGGGTTCAGCTCCTTCACCACTTCCAGCAGAGGCTCTGAGGAGTTCTGAGAGGGTTTTTCCTGTTCTGTGCTGTGGGCACTGTGCTCAGCAGTACCCTGGGATCTGCCTCTCTCACCCCTCACTCTGAATGGGATTTCTTGGGCAAATCATTATTTAAGTTTAGATTTTGTACAGAGATTCCTTCGCGTGGGAAAGGACCTTCAGCCAGGAGAGAATCACAGAATCCTGGCATGGGTTGGGCTGGAAGGGACCTTAATTCATCCCATCCCACCCCCTGCCACGGACAGGGACACCTTCCACTCTCCCAGCTTGCTCCAAACCCCAATTTTCCCCCTTTTCACCCAGTAATTTCTGGTTTTTGTCCCAAACCCACGCTCTGCTCTGCTCTGCCATCGCGGTGGCAGCGACGCGCCGACCGGAGCTGAGGCATCATCAATCTGGCACCCTCCTCACAACGTAATTTTCAATTTCCTCCTCGTGATGCTTCATCTCCATCAGCCCTCTGAGGCTCCTGGTCCCGGCTAATCTGATAAGAAGGATGTGATTCCGAGCAGTTCCGGGCAGAGCAGCACGGCCAGAGCCTGCCGCGGAGGCCGATCCCGTCCCTCTCCGGGGACGGGCACTGCGAGCCTGCCTAGGGGAGCTGGCCCTTGGATCTCAGCTGAAATCCCCAGTTGCCTTCTGGTCTTCTGGCAGACAAACGCGTGAACTCATCGACCAAAAGTGTGATTCTTGCAAAGATAAACAGGGAGACTTCGAGGCTTTTCACAGCGGCTCCGCTGAGAGCGGAGGGAGGAAATTCGTTCCCTGAGAAAGCTTGGCTGGGTTTTAATATTTCTGCAGCACCTCCCTTTTGGGGTAATAAACGCTTTTTTAGACCGTTCAGACAGAAATCTTTGCTCGAGGTGCTTGGGTTTGCTTGAGAAATGGGTTGGCCAAGGAGTGGGTAAAGAATTGCAGAGCCAGGGGGGATCTTTGTTTTTGTGTGCGCGAGGACTGAGAAGTTTTAATTTTTCTCACTGAGAGCACCACTTAGGAATGTCTGGGCGCTTCTGGGTGCCTGTCAAGCCGGGTTGTGGGCTTGGTGATAAGCCTCCCTTCCTTAGGAGCAGGTTTGCAGTTATTAAGAATTTCGCAATCGCCAAAGAATCGCTGCAGGATGGGTTTTTTCTCCCACTGGAGAAACTCATCTTTCCCCGGGAGCTGCTCCCATCAAGCCCCGAGTGTTGAGTTGATTGCGGCTGCTTTTGCTCTTTGCTGAGGACAATCAGAGCCTGAGAAGGTGTAAAATGCACATGCAAATGAGAATTGCTGCTCCTCTCACCTGACCCGTGAGTCATGAGGGGTGTTGGGCTTATTGAGCTGCCACCGTGAGTCACCGCAGCCGGGAGCTGACTCCTAATGAGGAGCGAGGCCCAAGGAGAGCTTTGGGAAAAGCAGGAAAATCAGGAATCTGCCTCCCTGCAGCTCCTGGGACTGCACCAGCAGCTCTGGCTTCTCCTGCCGAGGCGGGCTGGGAGAGTTGGGGGTGCTCACCTGGGGAAGAGAAGGATCCAGGGAGACCTCAGAGCCCCTTGCAGGGCCTAAAGGGGCTCCAGGAGAGCTGGAGAGGGACTGGGGACAAGGGATGGAGGGACAGGACACAGGAAATGGCTCCCACTTCCAGAGGGCAGGGATAGATGGGATTTGGGAAGGAATTCCTGCCTGTGGCCCTTGAGTAGAATTCCCAGAGAAGCTGTGTCTGGCCCTGGATCCCTGGCAGTGTCCAAGGCCAGGCTGGAGCAGCCTGATCGAATGGAAGGTGCCTGCAGGTGGCTGGAATTGGATCATCTTTCAGGTCCCCTCCCACCCAAACCATTCCACGATTTTCACGATTTCTGTGATTTCAGTGTCTTAAGAGACAATGGAAGTAATTAATAATTTTTAATGTTTTGTTTCAAGAGTGTGGTGGGTTGCCTGGTGTTTGATAAGGCTGCCTGTGACAAAGGAAGGAGATAACCCATGCTCTGCAGGTCAAGTCTCTCCTGTAGCTGATATTCATGAGACAACATCCACGTGCAGAGCGGACACAATTATTCCCATAACAGACCCAAAACTGGGCCATCAGTCCCTTAAAAAGCTCATTTTCCACCCTGAATCCCAGAACTGTGAGGAGCAATTGCTGCATTTGATTCCTGGTGGAGCAACTCCACCTTTTCCTTGGATTTCCATCGATTGCCTGTGCCAGGAGTCCTTTTGTGTCCCAGCATTATCTGTGTCCTCCCTGGAGCTGGGGAGCAGGCAGCAGTTACCCACAATTATCCTGGTGGGGAGGGAAGTTTCCTTCAGATATCCCAAAAGCTGGATTGATTTTTTTGGGAAGAGGACAAATCCGAGCTGTGCTGAAGGAGAAGACACAGGCTGTAAATAATCAGAGTTTAGGACCTCTTAATCCATTGAGGGAGAGAAACAAACCCCGAGCCCTGGCAGTTCCTGCAGTGCTTGGTTTGGGATGTGGAGCTCCAGATTCCTTTTTAAATCCCAGCTGGAAATCCGTCCTGAAGAGGCCAGATCAGAGCAAGCCGTGCCAAACGTGCTCCGTGTGACCATCAGATGATGGGGTTTATGGAAAGGTCGTTGTGCATAAAAGGAAAAACTTTGAGGGTGACAGAACAGAGAGGCTGTGGAGTCTGGAGATCCTCAAATCCCGCCTGGATGTGATCCTGTGCCACCTGCTCGAGGCTGGGTGGTCTCCAGAGGCCTCTTGTGACCCCAGCCATTCTCAAATTCCCACGTTAATTTCAGATATTTCAGTGATTCTTCTGATGGAAGCTGCAGCTGCTCCAAGGAATCGTGGTGGCTGGAGGCAGCAGGCAGGGATGGGATAGATGGGAAGGAATTCTTGGCTGTGAGGGTGGGCTGGCTCTGGCACAGAATTCCCAGAGATTTGTGGCTGCTCCTGGGTCCCTGGAAGTGTCCAAGGCCAGGTTGGAGCAACTTGGGATAGGGGAAGGTGTTGGGGTTGGAACTGGAGGAGCTTTAAGTCCCTTCCCACCAAATCCAGTCTGGAATTCTGTGATTGTGAAGGTTCACAGCTCAGCAACACCTGAATTTGCTTTTCAATGTTGAGGAACAAACCTGCTTTCAAAAAACGGTGCTTTATAAAGTTGAAGTCTGTTCTGAACTACCCAAATAAGACTTTTGGACCTTTTCTGGGAGACAGGGAAGTGTGGGCTTGCCGGTGCTGTATTTTAATCAAAATTCAGCCTTTTTGCTTGGCTTTCAGGACAGTGTGAAATCTGTGGGGTAACGAAGGAGCTCGTTGAGCCTGTGCCTGTATTCCACTGACCCCAGAGTGAGAAATCCTCCCGGCCAGAGATCAGAGCAAGCCCACTTCACCTCGTGGCTCCTGCAGGCAGAGAAGAAGCTGCCCTGCAATTCCGGAGCTCGTTCCACTAATGTCTCTTAATTGAGCTTCCCGAGTGCTAATTGTGACTCCTGCAAAAAAACAAGCCGGGCTTTGACTCACTCTGCAGTGATTCATGCTGGGGCCATCCAAGTGGTTGCTGTTCTCCTTTCATCTACCTTGACCCTCTGCTCCAGGTGACCCCTTCCAGAGCAGGCAGCTCCTCACCCTTCAGCTGCCACAGCTCACCCTGGGGCAGGGCCATGGAATTTTGGGGAAGAGAGCGATTTAAGAAGCTCCTTCTCTGCCCGGGGGGAGCGGGAAATTAAAAACTGCCGGTGTTTGACAGTCAGCTCCCACCCCTCAGCCCTGCCATAATGAGTGGGTGCAGTGACAGGGAGGCTCTTGAAGCTCCAAATTGCCGGGTTCAGCTCCGATTCCAGCGGCAATTTCGGGATGTGGGGACTCGCCGGCCCCGTGTCCCCTCCTGTGCCTGCCTCCTGGCAGGAGGAAGGGAATAGCAGGAGGCAGCAGCACTGGAAATTGCCGTGGCTGGATCCATCGGAGCTTGTCTGTCAAATCCCTCCGGACACGGAGCGGGCCAGGCAGGAGATAAGTGGCTGTTGTTTTAGTGCCAGATCGTTTACAGCTGAAAATCTGCCTAAATTTCCTTTTGTTCCCAGAGGTTTGGAGCCTAGCTCCTAATAATTCTGGAAAAAACAGGCAGATTTTCTTTGTTTCCAGCTTTGGATGTGGTGAGGCGCTGATTTCCCAGGGAGGTTGTGGTTCCTCATCCCTGGAAGTGTCCTAGGAAAGGTTGGAGCAACCTGGAGTAGAGGAAGGTGTCTAGGTTAGGCTGGGATGAGCTTCAAGGTCCCTTCCCACCCAAACCATTCTGTAGTTGCCATTAAAACCTGTTTTGTCACTGAGTGTTTATCCCCAGCTGCCTTCATAAGTCTTCAGAATTTAAGGAATTTTTCCCCAAAGCTGTCTGGCCTTTGTTGCCCTCCCGTTACTTCTTCGGTGCTGCTCATTTCCTGCTGCATTTTCCAACTTCTAACTGCTGGAGTTGATGTTATTTGGAAGCAAAAAGTCTTTTTATCAGATCCTAATCTCGTGGCAGGGTGCTTTGCATCTTCTTTCCTTCCTCAGCCACGGCATGGGATTGCTTATCCCGTTATCTGCCCTGGTACTGTTCCTCCTGCATGGGAAATATTCCAGGTTGGAGTGAAAGGAAGCCAAACCCACACTTTTTTGGCCGTGTAAATATTGTGTAGTTTTGGGTTTCCCAAGGGGGATGCTGGAAGCAAACCCATCTTCCTCCAAGGATTCCGAGGTGTTTACTCAGGAATTGGAGCCACCCCAAAATCAGCGATATTTGTAAATCCGCGTTTTATCCCGTGCTGGTGGAAACAGCGTCGGCCTTAGCGGTCATGACATTGTCAGGGCTAAATAATGAATTTCCCTGCTCTTTCCTGTACGTTTTCAGCAAATTGCTGCTGAACACCTGCCAGAGGGAATACTTTGCTCGTTCTTGCTGCTCCGCTGCCGCGCCTGTGTAATTTGGCAAAGCACAACAAGTTCTCCGGTGACCTGCACTAAAATGTTAATGGTGGGATGGGATCCGAGTGGCCAGCTGGGGTTGGTGGCTGGAGATGGAGCTTTTTTTTCAGGGCTTGGCCACCTGTGTGAATTTGAACCCGGCCTGGTGATTTTACGGTTTTAATTCCAGTTGTGCCGGTGACCCGGAGGTAATGTCACAGAGAGAACGGGGTGGTGCGCATGAATAAGATTTTTGGGTTAATTCCCTCATCATTTACACCATCCTTGGGTTAATCTCCTCATCATTTACACCATCCTGCAGCTTGCAGGAGCAGTGGCTGTTGTATCCTGCTTTTCCAGGCAGGCACAAACTCAAATATTACCAATTTCCCTGCGCTGCAGAAGGATGCGAGCGATCCAAACCGATCATCCCGTGCCCCGCGGCGCTGACGGGGGACCCGCACTCCCCTTTTTCAGCAGAGATTGCTTTGCAGCCCCGATGAAAATGAGCTGGTGAAATAGGGAGATGTGGTTTATGGTTCCCTCAGCTGTGCTCTGCTCGCCTCATTGACGCTGTAAACCCAGAGCCGCCGCCTTTCAACGGCGCTAAATTAATTTGAAAGAAAACTCATTTTCTGGTGACATGGTGGGTGCAATCGGCGTGGAACGAAGAAAAAAAGCAGGTTTAATTTTCATACTTTTCCAGGGGGGTGTCGAGCAGGGGTTTTGCTGTGGCTTTGGGGAGCGCTGAGCCAGGCAGAGCAGGGGCTGTTTGGTTTGAAATACGCGTGGCAGCAAAGGCGCCCCGCGAGCCTGCGCTTTTCATGGCTCACAAGTTTGGGAAGTTGGATGCTCAAAAGCTGGAAATGCAGAGTTGGGGGGGTGTTTGTGCAGCCTGGATTTGCTCACCCTCTGTCTGGGCCTCGGGTTGTACGACGACCTCGTTTTTTAACTCTCTCTGCACGACCTTTGTCTGCTTCCTCTCCGGAGACAGCTCGTGCGCCGCTCTGAAAATTTGGAAATTCGCGGGAATTTGTGCCTTGGGTAAAAATAACCTCCCCTTTTTTTTTCTCTGGCAGCTCTGGGGTGAGGTGTGGGGTCAGCTGGTGGGTTCAGAGCTCAGCTCAGATGTTCCTGGGTGCCTGGTGAGCCCTTACCAGAGGTGCAGTCAGTGGGGAGGAATCCAGCTCCTGCTCTGAGGGACAGGAGGAGTTTCCACCTCCCCCTCCCATTTCTGGCTCCTTGAGCTCGTGCCAATCCTTGCTTTATGGAAGATGCTCCTGTGTCTTCCAGTGTTCGGTTCCATTCTCCCTTCCAGATCATGGAATCATGGAATAATTAAGTTTAGAAAGGACCTTAAAGGTCGTCGAGTCCAGCCATCAACCAGCAGCACTNAGGAGGAGTTTCCACCTCCCCCTCCCATTTCTGGCTCCTTGAGCTCGTGCCAATCCTTGCGTTATGGAAGATGCTCCTGTGTCTTCCAGTGTTCGGTTCCATTCTCCCTTCCAGATCATGGAATCATGGAATAATTAAGTTTAGAAAGGACCTTAAAGGTCGTCGAGTCCGGCCATCAACGAGCAGCACTAAACCACGTCCCCAAGTGCTTTTGAGCACTTCCAGGCATGGTGATTCCACCACTGCCCTGGGCAGCTTGTTCCAACCCTTCTAGGAATGAAATTATTCCTAAAATCCGATCTAAACCACCCCTGGCACAACTTGAGGCCGTTCCTGTCATCCTGTCACTTGTTCCTTGGGAGGACAGGCCAACACCCACAATCTCTGCTTTTCCCCACCTCTGGGAAGACGCAGGTGGTCGCTCACCTTTGGCTGTCTCCTCTATGTGTATATCTGACTAAAATCCAGGTTGTGCCATTTGAGGGGGTTTTAGCCACGACAGGGAATATTTCACCTCAGCCCATCCCAGGAAGTTGCTCCTTGGGACAGCACATTGTCCCTGGAGCTGTGAGGGATGGCCGTGCCCGAGGATGATGCAGTTTTGAGCGACTGCAGCAGCTAAAAGCTGAAATCATTTTCCAAACAATGACTCAACCACCATTAAAAGTTGAGTAAAATCATAAAATTGGCTTGGCCAGGGCCTTAAAGCTCATCTGGTTCCAACCCCGTGCCGTGGAGGAGGAGCTGTGGGCGCCTTTGGAGCTACAGGAGGGAGCAAGAGGAGCTGGGGCAGAGGCACCAGGAGTTCCTGGAGCTGCTGCAGCAAACCCAGGAGTGTTTCTGTGGGGAAAACGAGGATTTTCACGTTTTTCACTTTTTCGAGCGCGATCCTATCGCAGCTTTGTAGGTGAGGGACTTGCTTTGGCAAGAGATCAAGATGAGCTAAACCATGGCTCTCCACTGGCAGTTCTGGCTGATGGCTGCTTTTTATTAGCTCTCTTTATGATTTTATGGATACAATTCCTTCGTTTCCTCAAAGCAGCAATCAAGCTGTTTTCCTTCCTCGAGCTAAATGTTTTCTCTCGTGGAGTCAGATGGGGACGAGCTCAATCTCATTTAAGAGGTGGAAAAGGAAACTGAAAAGCCAAAGGGCTGGGCTGGACACTTTCCTCATGCAGCAGCACTTTTAGGGCTTTGAGTTTGTGGTGTTTTTCCTCAGGAACAGCTGAGAAGTGGTTGTTCCTAGGAATATGCAACTTTCCTTAGGCAGCAGTGGGTCGATATCAGAGCTGAAATGGGAGCTGGGTTTTTTGAGAGTCCATGTCAGCCTCACCCAGCGCCGTCTCGCTCATCGAGCGCAGCAAGAAAAAACTCCAATTTCAGGGCGGATTTAATAAAAGAGGTTGTCGTGTCGTTTCTTCCGTAATTTTAGATGTAAGGATTTTTTTTTTTTTTTTTCTTCCTGCATCCTTTGTTAGCCCACGCCACCAACTCGGTATTGACTATTCCCTGGGAAACTTGTCTTTATAGTTATGACCTAATGGTTGATTGTATTGATTTGGCAACAGGCGGCGGAATGGGGTTTTTTTTTTCCAAGTTTTTCCTGAAGTAATTGCACGGCAAAGATGAGAAAAAATCAAGGACAAATCTTGGGCATCTCCTCATGGAAGTTTTCCACCAGGCTTTGTTCCCTGGCTGTGCAGGCTGAGGGTGTCACTGTGCTGAAGAGCTGGCAAAGCTGAGCAGAAGGAGACTGAAATGAAATATTGACTCAATGCTGCCCAAACCTCCTGCTTTTTGCTCCCTGAGAGGAGATGCTTAAAGCAAAGAGACACTCGTGAGCGTTTATTCTGGATTACTGCACAGAAATCGCTCCTTGGATTGCTCTTCCCCGACAGTGGGGAGGCCCTGGCGTTGTTTTCCCACAGAATCTGTGGCTGCCTCATCCCTAAAAGTGTTCCAGGCCAGGCTGGACAGGGCTTGGAGCAACCTGGGACAGTGGAAGGTGTCCCTGCCCTGGCAGGGGGTGGGGACAAGATGATCTTTGAGGTCCCTTCCAGCCCAAATCGCTCTGTGATTGTGTGATTCTAAGAAATGCCCAAATTGTTCCTGAGAATTGTGTTTGGTTCTTTCTGAAACACCAGGGCTCCAAGCATCTCCACTTTTCTCTCTTTGTGCTGAGCATCGCTTTGTTCTGAGCTTTCCTTCTGCATCACGAGCCAAAAACTGGTTTGGAAAATCGTCCTGGATGGAGTTATTATCCCTCACAAATATGTTGAACAGATATAATCCCAGCTCCCTCAAAAAACTGGGATTTTTCCCAGTTCAGCGTGGGTTTGGTAGACTGGCAGGGCTGGTCATTACTTTTAAAAAGAAATCAGTTTAGAAGTGCTTGGGACAGGGGTGGGTGCTGGGCTTGGCAGGGCTGGTTGGACTTAAAGGGTTTTTCGAAGCTTGATAAATTCCTAATTCTGTGATTCTGGATCGGGGAGGAGCACAGGAAACCTCCTCCTCGTCTGAAGCAGGCTCAGACCTTCACAGGGCTCTCAGACTTCTGCTCCTCTAAACCATCCCTTCCTTTTCTCGTAGCTTTGTCACATCTTTCAGGATGACTTCTGTGGCTTCTTTTCATTGGGGGCCATTGCCAAGTGCTGTTGGTGGGAATTAAAGGAGATGGGAAATCTGTGGGAGCATCCTGGGAGCAAGGACAGGAGCTTTGGGAAGTCTGGTTGAAACCATCCCTTGGTTTCATCCGTGATCTCTTTGTCCTGGCTGCAGGAAAACCAAGCTGGGATGATCAGTGGTGTGCTGAATTTCCCATATCTAAGATGAATTGTTGGGTTTTTTTACTGACATACACGTATTGATATGAGATTTAAAACTCTCTGGCTCGTGGTGAAGCAAAGTGTGAGCCCTCCTCACCTGATGAATTGAACACGGGACATTTTACAAGCGCTTTGTGTATTTTCCTCTTCCAGACACATTGCAAAATGTGTTTTGCTGATGTGTCGGGCCTGGGTTGTATTTATCAGGACAAGATTTTGTTTTCTTCAGCTGCTAAAACCCCAAAGCACCTCCCTCTTTACACAGATTGAGTACAGAGAGGTTCTTGTTTCCCCAGAGCTGGTTCCCATCGTGTGGCAGATGAATTCCTGCCCTCTGGCTACAAGAAATGCTTTCAACAACACATTTGGGTTGTAGCTTTCTCTGAAGCATTTGACAAATCTCTGTGGCTTCGCCTGGATTTCTAAAAACCCTTCACCGGATTGTGGGGTAAGGATGGAGGTTCTGCATGCAGAAAATTACTGAAAGATACTAAGAGATGGATTAAATGGTCAATTAACACAACAGAGGGAGGTCATTAGTGGTGTCCCTGTGCTGGAACAGGTTGTTTTGACCTGTTGTGAAAGGACAGGAGAAAATCAGTTTAGATATAAAGCATTGTTTATAAAAGAGATTTTTCCTGTTTTTACTACAGAACAATGATCTCCAAGTTGGCTGATGCCACTCAGGAATAAGATTTTAAAGTTTTAGTTGACAGCTGTGAGAAACACAGCCCTGGTCCTTGGTATTAGTTTAAAAAACCAGCTCAGTGTGAGGAATTGCAGTGATGGGAATAGAGAGAAAACTGGGAAATGGTGTCGTGGAGCCGCCTTGTTCACAGCTTGAACCTTGCTCATTTCTTCCCTTTAAAAATCAGGGAGGAGGAAAATGATGCTGTGGAAGCAGGGAAAAGATATTTGAGAGAGATATAATAGAGATTTATGAGGTCCTGAGTGGCACAGAGAAGAGGGAAGGAGGATAAATGTTGATTTTTCTCTGACACAACAAGAACTGGGCGTATCTGGTGAAATGAGAATTAAATCCAAGGGAGTAATTTCCTTGTGCAGACCATGGTTGGGCTGAGAGTGACCAAACACATTCTTGGGAAAAATACCCAGTGGGACCTGCCTGATCCTGAAAGACACCACAACCACTGAAAACATCAGGGAGTCCAGTTCCAGACTCAGGTCTCCCTAAATTTCAGTGTGAGGAGTCTGGGACCTCGTGTTACTGCTTCTCTGCTGGGAAAAACGTGAAGCCATAATTTCCAAACTGTAATTTGGCTCTGCTCACTGGGAAAAGCAGAGAGCTCACATAAGGGAGGAGGAGATAAGCACTGCCTTGCCTAAATTAGCTTTGTTTTGGGTTTTTTTTTCCCCTCTAAACATTTATTTTTTATGGGGGTGGTTAAAAAAAAAGACGTTGCAACTCGGCTCCTGTTCCAGTCACACATTTTTCTTGTTGGAAATATTTCACTCCAGCATATGTTAATTAATCCTGGTGTTTGCAGTTACAGCTGGCTAATAATTTGCTGGGGAAAAAAAAAAAAGTTCTCTAAATTGCTGTTGCCGTGAACTTGATGGATGGGAGCTCAGAAAACACCGCAGGCTCGAAAAACCCAGCAGTGTGAGAAGGTCTTGTCAGGGTTTTTCTGTTCAATGTCCTTTTTTTTTTTGTTTTGTTTCCTGAGCTAAGACAGAGCTTTCAGGACCTGCTTGGATGTCTCTGAGAGCAGGCAGTGATTATGGCTTTTGGGATAATTACGCATTTATCAGCCCAGCATGGCAGGAGCGGAGTGTGGCTCCGGCCTGGTTGTCAGGAGTGGCAGGATCCCTCCAGACCTTGCCCAGAGGTCCTTGATGGAAGCTGTGAGGGAAATAAAAATAAACCAAACCACTCTTCCCTCTCCAGCAGCCACCATTCCTGCTCCTCGTTACAGCCAAGCGGTTAATTAGTCCGTGCAAAGAGTCCTGCTTGGATTTGGCCTGAAGTCTCTGAACTGAGCCACTTCTGCTCGTGCTGTGCCATTTCTTCTTGAGAAGGATTTTGGGTGGCAGAGCCATTCCTTGGGGGCTAAAATGTAGTGAAAATACTGAGCCAAGAGGAGAAAATGGATGTGTTGTAGGATTTTTACCTCTGAATTGGTTAGGCCTGAAATGTCTCTGAACTGAGCCACTTCTGCTCAAGCTGTGCCATTTCTTCTTGAGAAGGTTTTTGGGTGGCAGAGCCATTCTTTGGGGGCTAAAATGTGGTGAAAATACTAAGAAAAGAGGAGAAAATTGATGTGTTGTAGGGTTTTTACCTCTGAATTGGTTAGGCCTGAAATGTCTCTGAACTGAGCCACTTCTGGTCCTGCTGTGCATTTTTTTCTTGAGAGGTTTTTCCGGTGGCAGAGCCATTCCTTGAAGTTAAAATGTGGTGAAAATACTGAAAAAGAGGAGAAAACAGGTGTGTTTTAGGGTTTTTACCTCAGAATGGGTTAGGCCTGAAATTTCTCTAAACTGAGCCACTTGTGCTCATGCTGGGCCTGTTGTTGGGAGGGATTTTGGGTGGCAGAGCCATTCCTTGGGGTTAAAATGTGGTTTTTACATTGAGAAGGAGAAGGAAATGGGTGTTTTGTACCGGTTAAAATGTGGTAAAAACATTGAGAAGGAGACGGAAGTGGGTATGTTGTATGGGTTAAAATGTGGTAAAAACATTGAGGAGGAGGAGAAAATGAGTGTGTTTTAGGGTTTTTTTACCTCAGAATGGATTTGGCCTGAAGTGTCTCTGAACTGAGCCACCTGTGCTCAAGCTGTGTCGTTTTTTCAGAGGGTTTTTGGGTGGCAGAGCCATTCTTTGGGGGCTAAAATGTGGTGAAAATACTAAGAAAAGAGGAGAAAATTGATGTGTTGTAGGGTTTTTACCTCTGAATTGGTTAGGCCTGAAGTGTCTCTGAACTGAGCCACTTCTGGTCCTGCTGTGCATTTTTCTCTTGAGAGGTTTTTCCGGTGGCAGAGCCATTCCCTGAAGTTAAAATGTGGTGAAAATACTGAAAAAGAGGAGGAAATGGGTGTGTTTTAGGGTTTTTACC
>VZSE01004590.1:298-43104 GCA_013398275.1 Promerops cafer | reverse complement strand
GAAAGGAAAGGAAAGGAAAGGAAAGGAAAGGAAAGGAAAGGAAAGGAAAGGAAAGGAAAGGAAAGGAAAGGAAAGGAAAGGAAAGGAAAGGAAAGGAAAGGAAAGGAAAGTCATCTCCTGAGAGCAGGGGAGCAGGAGCACCAGAGCTGGCAGCAGGAGCTGCACACTCAGAGAGGAAGGAGACCTAATGAGGTGCTTTATTAATTGCGTTGTGAACTTTTCCTTTAATGATTCTCCCTGCAACTCCCTCTAGTTAAAGCTAATGGCCTGTAGCATGTTCAGCAGATGGATTATCCAGAGGTGCCCAGGCAGCTGGGCCCCGCTGCCAGAGGGGTGTGTGGGGGCTGCCAGACACGGCTCCCGGTCTCCCACGGCCCCTCAGGGGCTCTGCCAGACCCCAGGGATCCAGGGGGGCTGGGACACCCTGTCCCTGCCCGATACTGGTCCCAGTATCTCTCTGGAGGTGTGGAAAGAGCCACAGCCAGAGTGGTTCCCATCTCTGCGAGTCCAGTCTGGGGGATCTGGGGGCTCTGTTGTCCCATGGCTGGGTGGGACAGCTGGGTCCCTGCTCCAGGACAGCTTTTCCTGCTCTGCTGCTGCACAAGGTGGCCTGGAAGTGGCAGGAAGAGGGAGCAGGAGCAGCAGCCCTGGGCAGGGCAGGGTGGCACTCAGTGACAGTGACCAGCCCCCGTGCAGCCCAGGATGCGCTCTAGGGGTGACACAGAGCCTGGGCTCTGCCTCGTTATTTATATTCAGTGTCAGCAGATGCTCCCCAAAAGGAGCACGTGGCACCAGGCAATGCTGGGCCCAGCCCCTGAGGGCAGCAGGAACCTGCGCTGCCCCGTCCTGGGATAACCCTGGCAGAGCAGGGCAGCCTCCCAGGCCACGCCACGGATTTCACAGAGCCTGGTGAGAAAAGATCGATTTCCAGCTCCTGCGGAATGTGGGGTCACGGCCACCAGCTGCATTAAGCACTGTGAGCTGCCAAAATGTGTCCAGCCCCTGCCTGCTGGGAGAGCAGGGAGCTGCGATCCGTAAAAACCCACGGGACTCACGATCCAGGGAAGACTGGGGCCGCAGTGGTGCAGCTCAAGCTCTGTGTGGTTCAGCCAGGGGCTGTTCTCCCACAGGTTTTCTCCTCCATCAGACCCCCCCCGTGCCTCAGAGCTGCGTCCTGCCTGTGTCCCTTCCACACTGTCCCCTTCCCCTGCCCCTTCCTGGCTGCTCTTTTCCTGGGGAAGGTGGGCACGGGCAGCTCTGGACTCATCCCACACGCTGGGGCCTGTCTGCAGGCTGAGCAGCAGCAGCAAGGGGAATAAATTAGCAGATCCAAGAGGAGCTGGAGGTTTCCACGTGGGAGTTTGTTTCATTTTTAAAGCTGCTGCTGGGGAGGGCTCGGTGCTGCCGCCCGGCCGCGTCCCGCTGGTGACTAACGGGGCCGTGTTTGTATTTAGTGCTGGCATTAATTGCTGGTGGGAGATGGGTGAGCGTGGGCTGCACTCTCCGAGGTGACTCAGCTGTCCCCTCCTCGGCACCGCAGCCTCCGTGCAGTGGCTCTCGTGTGGCTGCGGTGGCCTCGGCCGTCCCCGGCTCGGGGCAGCTCCACGTGCCCAGCGCTGCCCTGCGGAGCCCGCGGTGCCCGGTGGAAATTCCTCGTGGAGCCCGATGGAAATTCCCTGCCCGGCTCCGGCTGCTGCCACAGGAGGAGCCGGTTGCTCTGCTGAGCCTGCGCTGAGAGGTGAGAGGATTTTTCATCTTGGAGCAGCCTCCCTGCAGAGGCAGCAGCCCGTGCTGGGGCTCTCGTGTCCCCTCCCGTGGCTGGAGCTCTCCTTCGGCTGTGTCGGGGGGTTTGGTCGGTGGAGGTGCCCAAATCCACCTCCATTCCGAGCCAGGAGCCACCTCAGGTGAGGTTTTCCCTCCATCCTGGTGTTCCGTGCAGGTTCAGGACTACTGGGGGAGGTCTGGGCACTGCCAGGGTCACCTCAGTCCCCTGCAATCACTGATCCCGTGGTCCCCACGGAGCAGCCAGACTGGGGGCATGGGCTGGATGGAGGGAAGGGATGGGGCAGGACCCCTCAGCCTGGGGGAACCGGCACACCAGAGGGGCTGGGGGCTGCTGGGGGGCAGGGAGCCAGCAGAGAGCTGAGGAGGGACCACCTTAGAGCAGGGGCAGTGACGTCTTTTGGGATTGAGGTTCAGGATCACAACAGATGGGTGGGAGGGTGTTACAAAACTGCATTTCCTCTGCACCGCCCCTCCCTGAGGTCTCCGAGCCTGAAGCCAACCTCAGTTCCACGGAAATGGAGCTGGGATGGACGTTCAGGTGCTCTCTTGGCCATGGAGGTGGCCAGACCTGCTGCAGGCTGGGAAGGGCTGAGGGATGGCTGCAGGGCAGGGGACAGCAGGGCAGGGGAGCCAGGTGGGAATCCATGCCCAGGATGAGCTGGGAATGGGATCAAAGGACAGTGCCCTGGAGGGGGCCACGTGCAGGCCTTGAGCACAGCTGCTAGAGCAGATTTGGGGTGTGTGGGGACCCCTGCACTCCTCAGGGTTCCTCAGGAACCCCCCAGAACCCTCCTCATGCCCCTCTAGCTCCCCACTCCCCCTTACGAGGGCAGGGATGGGAGGTCCCACCCCTCATGGGGGGGCTGTGGGTCAACCCAGCAGCTCTGTGCTGAGAAAAGCCCCGTCCCTCTCAGGGATGGACACTCCCCAGAGCAGCTGGGTGCTTGAGCCAGAATTCCAGAATTCCAGCAGCTCCTCCACACGTGGTGACCAACCCCATGGGACAAACCTTGGCCATGCCTGAGCTGCCAGCCATCAGCTCTGTGTCCCACCAGGGATGCCACCAACCCAGGGTGGCCTGGACCAGCCAAACCCTGCCGAGTTCTTGTCAGCAGAGCAGTGAAACCCCCCCAAGCCCTCTCCATACGAAGGCAGAGGGAATGGAGGGGTCTTGGCCACCAGCCCAAGGGGCCCTGGATGTGTCTGCATCCCATGAGATGCCGGTTTCCTGCCTCTGGAACCCAAGGCAGCTGTGTTGTCAGGTTTTTTCCTCCCGTAGCTGGAATTTTGCTGAATGTTTTGTCCTGGATCAGCTGAAAATAGCTCCAGTCACTGTTAACAATTCATTAGCTCGGTTTTGTCGGGGAGCTGCTGTTGCTGCTGCCTGGCGCAGGAGGGGAACGGCTCCGGCGGCTCCGCAGAGCCCGGAGCTCCCCAAAGGCTGCTGCTGGCTGGGGAGAGGCCTTGGAAGGCAATTTCCATGGGCTGCACCTGCCTGACCCCGCTCCTGGCATTTGCAACGCGCTGGATTGTGCAAAGCAATCCCAGGGAATGAGCTCTCCCATTATCCCGGTGCCTGTCCCAGCCCGTTCCCACCTCTCCTCAGGGACACTGCTGGGGCTCAGCTCAACACTCTGAGGATTTTGTAGTTTTTGGAGCCTCTCGGTGCAACATCATCAATTCGGGGATGAGAGAACCCAGCACGGTCTTGGCTGCTGTCCGTCCATTCCCACTCCTTCTGCCACAGTTGATATTTTCCCATCTCCAGCTCTGTGTCGTCCCATTTCCCGCATGGGGAGCAGGGGTTTCATTACCAGCAATGTCCTTTCCTGGCTGCCCTCGTATTTATGGCAGTCCTTCTTTTTTATAGCCAATTTTGTAGAGTGCCCAGCAGTTAGCTCAACTGCTTCCTTTCATTTCGGCATTATTGCCAATTTCCTGTTCCACGGGCTAAATTTATCACTTCTTTAATTGTTTGATAACTCCAGGAACCAGCTGAGAGTCACCCTGGCCTGTGCCAGCCCCTTCCCCGAGGGAGGGCTCCACACTCCCACCTCCAGCACGTCTTGGTGCGCTCTTGACACATCTCTGCGAGGAAGATTCCAGCCTCAGAGCCATTCCCAGCCTCTCCCGGGTCCTTTTGGCCTCCTTTCTCTCAGTTTGATTTGCCCAGCCGAGTTCAGCATCTGTGCTTTGGTCCACTGCCAGTTTATCCTGGGAATCCTTGCAGTGTGGGGCTGCCCAGAGCTCTTCTTGCGGCAGTGTCACCGCTCCGAGCTGCGGCCTCAGCTCAGACCCATCCCAGAGAAGATGCCAGGACTTGGGCCAGGTGGGAAGAGCCTCCTCAGGTGGGTTTCTGTCCATGACACCCCCTCCCTGCCTGACTTCGGGCTGAGTAGGAGAGCAGAGGATGGATTCTGAGGGGTTAGGATAGCCCAGCCCTTCCCAGAGATTGCTCCAGGCTGTGCTCCAAGTGCCACGGAATGAGACCTCTTCCCACCTCAGCTGCTGAAGGCCTCGTGCCTGCCGAGCTCTGTGAGCTCTGCAGAGTCCCTGGGGTCTCTCTGGGGACTCTCTGGGCACCTGCTGGCCTGTGCTGGGCTCCAACAGCATCCTGGCTGCTGCTTCCAGCCCCTCAGGCCCGGCAGGGAGAGCTGCAGACCGGCTGTGGTGGCTCCTGCTCCAGCAAAGATTTCCCTCCCGACTGCGGGCTTTGCTGGGAAGCTTCCAGTTTTCTCCTCCACTGGGTTGGAGCCGGCCTTGTACCGCCTCCAGGGCTTGCTCTGGGTTTGTGGTGCTCCCCGCAGCCGTCTGACTGCATTTGGGCCCCTGCTCCCTCCCCGTGCCTGCAGCACAGCTGCCTGGGGACCCCCGGGACCCCCAAGCCCTGCAGCCCTGGATCAGCCCCCTCACACAGGGTCTCATCCTGGTCCCAGTGCCCTCCCCAGATGCGGCAGCAAGCTCGGCTGTGGGACAGGGTGGACGCCTGAAACCCAACGCCAAGGCTGATCCCACAGCTTTTCCATTCCTTCCACGTCATTCCAGGGGCACGGCCTGGAGGTTGTGCCTCCAGGAGGAGCAGTTTGAGGACAGCAGCGTGCAGAGGGGTTTGGGCTCTGGTGCCCCACAGACCACCCTGTAGTGGGTGACCCCTTCCAGGGGCTTCACTCCACCCTACCACAGCTCAATGACACCAAGCCTACCCCATGCCAAGGCTTTCTGCTGGATAGTGCCCAAAATTCCCAACACCCCAAGACTTCCAGGGCAGTGATCACAGCCCCGAGGTTGCCAGAGCTCCAGGAGCATTTGGACAATGCCCTGAGGCACAGGGGGGATTGTTGGGATTGCAGGGCTGGATGATCCTTGTGGGTCCCTTCCACCTCGGGCTATTCCACGATTCATTAGCCCAGCTGTGCTGTCACAGAGCGGGTGGAGCATCCCAGCTGTGCATCCCAGGAGCTCCACACTTGTCCTTGTCCTGTCCAGTCCTCATCCATCCAGCTGGGGCTGGTTTGTTGTCCGTGTTGCTCCTTTGATGCATGAATTAAATGGGTCTGGGGGCTGTGCTCCATTTACACCTCCCTGTGTGAAACCCCCCCAGCCCAGGGGGGAGCAGCCGCTCCTCATCCAAGGTCCTGCCCCAGACTTTCCGTGTCTCCTGAAGCCACCCTGGTCCCGCAGTGCTGGAGGTGACAGCTCCCTTTGAAGGGGAATTTGGAGCCACAGAATTACCAGGGGGCTTCACGCCTTGCATTGTTAGTGCTTGTCAAATATTTATGAAAAAACAATCTGGGGATAATTAATTCAGCAGCAATGGCAATGCCCTGGCTGAGATTTATTGGATGGATATGATTGGAGCACGGACAGAGCTCTGCCAAGCCCAGGAAAGTGTATCATCAATAATAGATTTGTCAATAGATGAAAACATCAGCAGATAAACTAGTCTTGAGTGCCACCTGGCCAGCACATCCCCGCAGTCACCCACGGCCAGTGCCTGGCAAACAGCTCCCGGTGCCACCTTTCCCGGCTGGAATCCTGGGCACCAGCAAGAGCATTTCCAGAGCCACTCCACACAGCCGGGGACGGGGACGAGCCACAGCTTCAGGGGAAGGCTGGCTGTAAAGAGCCCCAGCGCTGGCCGTGTGCCATCATTCCTCCCTTTGGTGTCACCGCCCGGCCCCAGGGGAGCCCCGGCTCTGGGATTCATGGCACAAAGGCGACCTTGAGCTCGGGGAGGTCCGTGCCCTTTCCCTGAATAGCTCCGTGCCCGCGGGGTCCCGCTGACCCCAGCCCCGCCGGCCGGGGGCTGCGGGGTGCGGCCGGGGGCTGCGCACACTGAGCCCATTCACGGGGCAGAAAGGGGCCCTTGTTCCCTGCAGACAGAACCGCAGGGCCCCGAGCAGCTGCGGCGACGCGGGGCCGCCCGGGCCACGAGCAGCCCCGGGCCATGAGCGGCCCGCTGGCTCCGGCGGGGCTGCGCCGGGAGCCACCCGCTGCCCCCGAGCCTGGCAGCTGCAGCAGGAGCCCCACAGCCTCCAGCTCGTCACCCGAGCCTGGGGAACGTCACCCCATTCCCAGGGAACACAGCCCGCTGCTTCCGTGCAGGGGAAGGTGACGGTCCCCACGCTGGGGGGGCACAGGGCAGCACAGCCAGGACACACGGGACGGCTCCGTGCGAGCAGGAGCGGTGCTGGGGGAATGGTGGGTGATGACCAACTCCAGCCTTGCGGCCTCTCCCAAATGTTGCTCCTGCTCTGAACATTCCCAGTATCCCGCCTGCAGCTGTGCGTGGGACAGTTCCATGGGGCAGGAGATGCTGGACCGGGCGGGACCCGGGGTCTGTGCCTGCCTGGGGGGCGCTGCCCCCTCTCCCCGCGGGCACCGAGGCTCCCCGGCCGGCCGGGTCGCTGGCTCAGGCTGCTCCTCATCCATCTGCTCTCCTGTCACATCCCCGTCTCCCTGATTATTTTAATGAGGATAATGATTCACACCTGGGCAATTCAAACCCGCTAACAATAACAATTTTAATTAGTTTCCACTACAAATCTGAAACGTCGTCATTAACATTTAAAACGCTCGCGATTGGCAGCTCCGCGGAACGCCGGGGCCGGGTGGGAGCTGTGGGAGGGGTGGGCAGAGCTCCAGGGTGCAGGTGGGATGGGGAAACTGCTGACGGGGTCAGGACCACGGAAGCACACGCTGAGGGTGGCACGGAGCTGGTTCCTGCCAGCCCCCAGCCCACCACGGGCTGGGAGGGAGTTGGATCACCCCCGGCCCTTCAGTGGGCGTGGGGCAGGGACCAGCACCTGGCACTTTGGTGGCACTTTGGGGGCACTTTGGGGGCATCTCGGCTACTCACTGTAGCCTTTGGGGACAGTGCAGGCAAGGGGAGGGGACACCCATCACCCCGGCAGGGACACCTACCTGTCCCCCCACCACCCCCCCCGGGCTCCAGGAGAAGGGATCGTGTCCCAGGGGCTCAGCCTGCTGCCCCAAGGCTTTCTTGAACCCCAAAAGGCATTTTCTACCCCCAAAAAAGCTTTGCTGCAGACTCCCCACAGCAACCATGAGCACTGGGGTCAGCCTGTCTCGGTCCCACACCCCCTTGTGTCCTGCCGGGCAGCCCCCCCCCTCCCTCTGCCCCAGCCATCGAGCTGAGCCTGAGGAGCCCTGAAAGGTGGGGAGCACCCCGAGGGGACCACGCAGGGGTGCAAAGAGGACCCCCTCTCCCGTGAGGTGGGAGACTGACGGGGAGGAGCGACGGTGCCCCGGAGACAGGGACTGGGAGTTCACAGGGTGTGAATTCGATGAGCAGGGCACAGTCTGCGTGAGATCACCGTGTGGGGACGCACCGAGGTCCCTGGACCATCCCCTGCCGCAGGGCACCATCACCGGGATGCAGGGATGGGCTCTGGATGTCCGGAGCGCTGTCTGCGGCTGGGAGTGCTGCCGCAGGGCGCTGCTGCTGTCACCCGGCACACGCCGGGGGTCCTGGGACCCTCCTGCTTGCCCTCCCGCCTCCCCCGCAGCCTGGCACAAGCCAAGGCAGCTCCGCATTCCCAGCGCTCGCTTTTCCTCCTCTGGGGCTCCAGCTCGGGCTGTCCCCTCGCCCCGCTCGCTCAGGTGTGTGCGGCGGGGGACCACGCTCCGGGAACTTGCTCCAGGCGCTCCAGGGAACACGGGGAAAACACGACAGCGATGCTGCCGAGGGCCAGCTGCTGCCGCTGGGATATGGGGGTGTGTCCCCGAGGGTCCCAGCTCGGCTCTCGCTCTCTGTCTTTGCAGAGTGGAGCCCTCCCAGCCTGCCCCGACAGCTCCCGGCGCTGCCGCCTGCCTGTCCCTGGAGGAAGCCGGGCAAGAAACAACTGCACAGTGCCCAGCGCAGGCAGCCTGTCAGTGATCACATCAGCCATTCAGCCCGGCCCGGCCTCCCGGGAGCACTCAGCAGGAGCTCCGGGATAACGCCGGCCTGGGATGGGGGCTGGCACATGTGAGCCTGCGTGCGTCACCCCAGGAGCCTCTTCCCGAGGCAGCAGCAATGAGCAGCCGAGCTGAAGCTGTGGTTTCAGGGCAGCAGGGACCCAGCAGCCCCCTGAGGATGCCCCAGAGAGGGGGGAGCTGGCAGAGCTCCTCCCCACGGTGTCCTGGTTGCCGTGGGGCGTGGGAGCTTGCTGGGTGTGGGTGGAGAAGGTGGATGCTGGCCAGGGAAAGGTGACCCACAGCCCGGGCAGTGACCTTGGGGTCACACTGGGAGCTGTTTGATGTCCTTGGAGCTCTTTCCTGGAGTTTGTCCGGCTCTTTGAATGCAGATGGAGGGAGCTGCCTGATTCCTGCCCTGCTGAGAGCTGTCCCCCAGCCTGGCAAACCTGGGGAGCAGCAGGGCTGGAGCTGGCCCTTGTGCCTGCCCTTCCCTATCTTCAGGGACATGAGGACTCTCCTGGAGCCTTGAAGGGCCCTGGACTGGGGGTTCTGACTGGGAAGGGGACAAGGACTGTGGGCAGCAGCCCAAGGCCACCATCAGCCAGGACAGCCCCTAAGGCCTCACCTCAGCCCCCCAGACTGCTGGGGAAGGGCAGGTTGTGCTGGCAAACCCCACTCCAGCCACATCCCCGAGCCTGAGCTGTCCCTCTGGGCAGGGTGGGATCCTGCCTCGGGACAGGGGAGGGCTGGGGACCTTTCCTGCATCTCGTGCAAACAGAGCCACTGGCCACTGAGTGTGGGCAGTGCCTGGGCAGGGGGGCTCCTGCTGTCCCCCTGATCCTGCTGCCTTCTCCTCTTTCCCAGTTCCCCCCAGACCCCCATGCCCAGGATCAGGTGGGATCAGCCCTCTGGCAGGCTTCAGGCAGGGTGGTGCCCCAAAATCCCCCCTGAGTCCCCACACAGGGGACCCCTGGGCAGATTTGAGTGGCACTCAGGGCTTGAGACAGAGTGGTGGCATCACTGCTGGACTATCCCTGCAGCCAGAGCCTGGCCTAACCCAGGCTCAGCAGCTTCTGAGGGGCAGAAAGCCTGAGTGAAGATTGCAGCCACCTCCCCTCCTTCCCCCAGCTCCACCGGCTGTTGTCTAAGTGTAAACAAGGTATTTAATATGCACAAGCACTCATTAGCATCTCCTGCTTCCAACGGCACCGTGTCTGCAGCTGGACTCGCGGGACGTGTCACAGGAAATCTCTACACACAACTTTTAATTACAGACAAATGGGTGGACACGCTGGCACTGCCAGCCCCCGGTGCTTCCTGCCACTCCTGCTCCGTGCCCCTCCGGAGGAGCCCCTGGCCGGGATGGGGCTGCTGGGGCTGGGGGGGTCCCAGGGCAGTGGGGCTGAGGGGACACTGCGGGTGGTGGTGGCAGGGACCTTCCAGCAGCAGAGAGGCAGTGCCAGCATCCTGACCCCACCCGGGTCACTGTGACAGGGAGCCAAGTGCAGGAGCCCCATCCCCATTTTTGGGATTTTTGAAGGATGTCAGGGGTGGCTGTGGCCCATGGCTGGGGCCAGCGAGCATTTAGGGAGGGCACCCTGAAGCAGGAGGCTCCAGAAGAAGGGCAGGGGGCTTCATCCATGTCACCCCATGTGTCACAAGGGTTTGGGTCACTCTGCCAAGACCCCAGCCACTCCTGACCCCCTCTGTGACTCCTTGGGGTCCTGTGGCTCCTCATGGCAAAGGGACAAGGTAAAAGCCAGCCCTTTGCTGGGGTCACAGGAAGGATCCCGGGATCACACTGCTGCTCCCAGGGTGCCAACAGAGAGGCAGCTGGGTGGGCCTGAGGGCCCTTGTGCAGGCAGGTGGTTATTGCTTACCCGTTGTTGCCCAAAATCACAGGTGCTGGCCCAAACCGGACCCTCCAGCAGCCCAGTGCATTTCCAGAGCCCGGAGCTGCCCATCTGTGGTGGGATGGACAGCCAGGCCCTGCTGGCCCCCTGCAGGGAGGAGCAGGGGGTAGAAAATCCATGTCCCCACATGGTGGGGACGGCAGCCCTGGGCTGATCCAGCCTGACATGCAGCCAGGAATTGGGAACCAGGAATATCCAGGGAGCAGGAGGATGGCATCCTGCACGGCCCAGCTGGAGCCAGCACAGAAATCCCCTCTGAGCCCGGTGTCAGAGCAGAGCCTGGCCCAGGGCCTGGGCAGAGGTGTCCAGCACTTCCCATGGCACAAGGAAACCATCGGAGCTCCAGGCCTGGTTCCTGACGCTGGGCTGGTGCAGGAAGCAGCTGTTGTTCCCTCCTGAGCTCCAGGCTGTCCCCCGGCTCCAGCAGGCACTGCCTGTTCTGCACAGACACTTTTGGGACCTGATTTTGGGCAGATTTTCCTTCGAAAGCAACTCACGGCCGGTGATTTCTCGCTTGTATCCCTGGGGACCACTGGTGTGGAGAGGGAGGGAGGGTAGGGAGGGGCACGCAGGCACCTCACACACAACCTGGGGATGTTCTGGAGGCCGTGGGGCACAGCAAACAGCTGGAACTGTGACCACACCTGCACCAGACTGTGGCTCCCAGGCAGCTGCATCCCTGGGGAGGGATTTACCCTCCTAGAATGTCTCATCCTGCGAAGCTTTGAGCAAAAGCCGTTTGTTGGGGTTACCTGCAGCGTGGAAATGCCCCTCCTGAGGTGGGCAGCCTGCAGAGAGCAGCAGCTGCCCAGGAGCCGGGAGGATGCTCGGCTCACTCCAGCACCAGCTTCCCATCCCGGGACATCCCGGCCAGCTGATGCAGGCTGGGAGCTGTGTGGGGTTTCAGGGAAGAACCAGCTCATGCTCAGGGAGTTTGGGCACCTGCAGCGTGCAGGAGCGCCCTGGAGGAAGAGCTGGCTCCGTCACGTCTCTGTGGTCTGTGGGGCAGCTGTGGCTTCCCCTGTTCCCTTGGCGGGACCGGAGACACCAAATTCATGGGGCTGAGCTGGATTTCGGGGTCCACACCCCTACGAGAGCACAGACACCCCCCTGAGCTGCCAGGCCGGGAGGGAGTCACAGCAATCCCCCGTGTCACACCCTAAACCCCCACTTCACCCCGTCTGGGAGGGTGCCAGCAGGCCATGTGCCTAGCCCAGACCTCAGGGGACATTCCTGCTCCTCCTCCTGCTCCTCGTGCCCCTGCACCTCCTCCCGGGCCGGGCGGAGCGCTGCTGGCACCGCTTTGCTGCATCCTCCCCTGGGAGCGCCCAGCCAGGCGCAGGCGGAGCTGCGCTGCAGCCCGGGGGTCACTGGAGGTGAGCACGGAGGTGACGCGTGGCCATGTGTCCTCTCCTCCTGCCGCACCCCGGGCGCCCTCCCCTCCGCTGCTGCCCTCCCGTGACTGCCAGGCGAGCTGGGCTGCCCTGGAACCAGCAGAGATGCCGGATGAAGGGATCCCGCCCGCCCCGCTCCGGCTGCTGTCCCTCCAGCCGAGCTACCCCGCGGATCCTCAGGGCCGGCCACAGCCCCAGACCTGCTGCCTTCAAAAGAACTCTCCAAACCGCCAGCCTGGCTTGGCAGGGGCTGGCAGTGAGCAGAAGGAGCCGGGAGCAGCAGCCTGGGATGCCCCGAGCCCTCCCGGCCGCCCAGATGGGTGTTCGCAGGCCGTGTAAGCGGGGATTTATGGAAAACCTGGGAATTCTGCGGGCTGGCAGCTGCCACTGCCTCCCCGCAGGGTCACCGCTGTCACCCCCCTCCAAGGGGCCATGGTGCCCATCCCTTGGAAAAGGCAGCGAGGGGACACGGGCCGGCCTGGCCGGAGGTGGGATCAGGAGGTGGGATCTGGGATCAGGGAGGTGGGGATGGCTTCGGCGGGTGCGGGAGAAGCACAGACGGATGTGGACTGTCCCAGCCAGGAGGAAGGGGAAAGCCAGGCTGGGAAAGCTTTCCCAGAGACGCTGCACTGGGGAAACCATCAGGATTTCCACCTGGCATGGGAAAATCGCGAGAGGGCGGGCTGGGAGGAGGGTCTCAGGCAGGGCAGGGGGTGACACGAAGTGCTCCGTGGCGCTCTCCATGGCAACTGCCGGGCTGGGAGGAGGATTAAGGGATACGCTTTGGCTGTGCTGATCCTAAGCCACTGCCTGAGGGGCTGGGAGCACCGTGGGTGTGCCTGCGCCTCCGTGCGCCTTCCACCAGCCGGCTGGAGGGGCATCCAGCTGCTGCCTGGCCAACATCTGCCCTGGCAGCAGAGACAGCGCTGCTTTGGGGGCAAAAACCCCCCGTGCCTCCCAAAACCCGCCAGCTGGGCATCCCCAGCACCAAACCCACGCACAGGACATCCCCGTGCCCCCAGGCGAGCCCCTGCCCTGATGGGGATGAGCCTCCTGCTCCCTGGGATCCTTCCTGGGCTTCCTGGCCAGCGCTGGGGTCTCGCTGAGGCCGGGGAGCTCCTCAAGGGGAAATCTCCTCCCTGGGGAGGTGTTTTGGGCCTCCCTGCTGCTCCCAGCAGCCGGGGGTCTCTCCCAGCCGTGCCAGGCGGTGTGTGAGCATCCAGGGGCGAGCCCATCACGTGGGCTCCACGCAGGAGCAGAGGTGTCTGAGCCAGGCAGGGAGTGCCTCCCTCGCCCCACGTCACCGCCACCGGTGACCTGGATTCCTCCCTGAGACACGAGCCAGTGACCTCAGCCATAAACAAAGGAGTGGAATCAAACCAGGGCAAGATAGATGCCCGTTTTATAGGCTTTTTAAAAGCTTTTGACTCATTCTGGCAGGCAGGACTAACCTTAAATTGCCGTGTGATGGAACTGGGGGGGAAATCTTCTGGCAACATCGACGCCGCGCACCGATCCATGGAGAGCGGGATAAAAATAAACAGCGTGGAAAGGGGCCCTGGGGCTGGCAGGAGGAGCTGCACCCCGGAGTTAACCCCTGCACCCCAGCCCTGCACCCCGCCTTTGCCTCCTCTGCACAGGAGGGATCAGCAGAGGGGCTGACATCCCTCCCTTACAGGATTTTCCGGTGGGAATATCCTTGGCTGGGATCCAAGTGCTGCGCCTGGGCCTCTGCATGGCCCCTGGGACTCATGGCAGATTGGCTTCCCTGGCAAGGCATAGGAAATGGACCTGGGGTGAATGTCCTGCTCAGAAGAGGGAGGAGAACATCCCTAAAAGGACGTGGGATGTGCCAAAGAGGTGCAGGAGCCAGCTGAACACATCCTCTGCCGGGGGTGCAGCACAAGGAGCCTCTCCCAGTGCCCACCTGGGATCTGGCTGGGAGAGAGGGGCAGGAGGTGGGAAAGGCAGGTGGAAACCCCACCCCAGGAGTCAGCCCAGCTGTGTGAGGGGGGCTGGGTGGCGGCAGCATTCGGGATTTTCCCATCTCTCCCCTCCTCCCTGCCTCAGGAGAAGGGACCTGCTCGCTGCTGCAGCCTCGGGGCACAAACCCTGTGTGATCCCACCAGATCCCTCGGCACCCAGGGGTGACATCCCAGGAGCACCCACACATTCCTGCATCCAGGGAAATGGGCTGGCAGCTGCCAGGAGCTGGGCACTGAGGGGGGCACGGCTCTTCCCCAGGACGTGGCACTTGCTGGGGCACACAGGACCAGGGTGGAGGCACCACCCTGGCACCAGTGTGGTGGCCTTGGGGACACGGGGCAGGCAGAGCCCTGTGCCAGCCCGCTCCCCCTGCCTCAGCACAGAGCATCTGTGACATCAGACGCTGCAGCTCGGATTGGGGAGGGCTTTGAAGCGGCTCCTAATGCATTTCTAATTCCTGCTTATCGCCAGAGCCTCTCGGAGCTGCTCTCCCAGCCCTGCTGCAGCGCTCTGACAGCACCAGCTCAGCTGCAGAGCCATGGGGTTTGCCTGGAAAGCCTTCCCACATCCCCCTGCCCCACTGAGAGGGCAGCTCCCACCACAGCAGCTCCCTGCCTGCCCCTCTCCCTCTCCCTGCATCTCCTGGCAGCGGCTGGGATGAAATTCTGGCCGCTGCCAGGCTCTGATGGCATCGCTGGGCCAGGTGTCCCTGTGCTCCCTGTCCTCCACAGGCCTAGGAGATGAGGCAAGACTTCGTAGGATGAACCCTGCAACCCATCCCCAACCCCAGAGTCCCCGAGAGACCTTTTGGAGGAGACAAAAAGTCCTCGAGGGAGAGGACAAGTGAAGTACCATCTCTGCCGGAGGCTGTGGGTCACGGAGATGGATCCCAGCCCTTTTCCCTCCTGTTCCGGCTGTGGAAGAGCAGTGCAGGAGCATCCCTGGCATCCCACACCCGCCGGCGCTGCGGGGTGAGGAGCTGCGGGGAAACGGCTCCGTGCAAAGTGCTCCGAGGCTGCGGATGGGAAGTGCCCTCTGCTCTGTTATTAGCGCTAATGGCTCTTTAGCTGGGGATATTCAAAGAGCCACAGCTCCATTTTCATTGCAAATCTCCCCCTCCCATCCCCGCTGCTCCGGCAGGGACACAAAGGCTCCTCCTGCCCGGCGGGGGCTGCTCGGGGACCCTCGGGCTGAGCCAGCCTGGGGCGTTTGCACAGCAAAGGGCCCCAGCAGCAGCTGCACCAGCGCGGGGGAGCCAAAAGCTCCTTGTGCCAGGGGCAGAGGGACCAAGGTGGGCAGCGGGCACGGGGACAGGGACAGGGACAGGGACAGGGACAGGGACAGGGACAGGGACACAGCCCGATGAGGCCACGGGGAGCAGGAGCTGGCAGCAAGGGAGTGCAGAGCATGTCCTGCTCCCCCAGGGATGGGGTGGCCCCCAGCCCACCTGGCACCGGAGGCTCGATTTGCATTTCAGAGATTCACGGAAAATGAGAGGGAAATTTTTATTTTTTTTCCCCCTTAGTAAGCACGGAGTTTATGTGAGTTGAAAATTGACTCGATAAATATTTCAGGCGGTGTTTTAACGGTGTGTGCGGGCTTCAAAGGCTCTGAGGGGAGAAGCTTCAGCCAGCCAGGCACTGAATCACCCTGGCCAGAGCACAGCACGGCCGGGGCTATGACACTGCTCCCAGGGGAGCTGGTCCAGCAGGATAAAACCACTTTCCCTGCGGGCTGGGAGGGATGGGAGCTGGGGTCCGCAACCCTGACACACCACGGGCACCGGGAGGATGCTGAGCTGGGAATTTGCAGCACGGGGCACACGCACCGCGGGATCTGCGTTCCCTGGGAAGCCTCATGCGGGTGAGGTCCCTGCAGGGGGTTTGGGAGGATGAGGAGCCCCGGGTGCTGCTGCGGGTACTGCGGATCCAGGATCCAGCACTGCCTGGTGCTCCCTGGTGCTGCAGGATGAGCTGAGCAGTGGCAGGGGAGGGTTCAAAGCCCCGGGGGAATCCTCCTCCTCCCGTCTGCCGGGGAGAGGGAGGCGATTCCCGCTTGCAGAGCCCTCCCCATCCGCCGGTGCTCCGAAATGGCCCCACGGGCATCCTGCCAGGCAGGGCTGGCTTGGCCGGCTCGGGCTCTGCAGCTCCCGGCAGCGCTCACGTCCCCAGCGCAGCCGGGCACAGCCAGCCCGTCTTCAACAGCCGGGATCCTCTGTGGGCACCGGACCCCGCCGTGACCCCTGCAGGCCCTCTGTCCCCCCTCCCTGCCCGTCCTCCCAGAGCCCAGCGGAGCTGGAAATGCTCACAGCCAGCCAGACAAGTGCAAACCACTCCTCGGCATTTGGAAATTAAACGGGAGCTTTAAATATTGCTGAAGCCAATCGACGGCGTGGGCAGGAGCCCAGCGTGGCCCTTGCCAAGAGCTGTCCGGCACGGGGAGGGCTCAGCCACAGCGTCCCCTGCCCTGCTCCCCTCGTCCAGTGCCCCCCACATCCTCCTGACCCCTCCCTGGTGGCAGCGAGGGTGGCCCTGGCCCATCGGCATCCCTGCCCCGGAGCCGATCGGTTACAGACCCGCGGGCAGGCGGGGGGCGGGGAGCCGTGCTCCAGGATTAGAGCGGTTTGCTCTGGGATTAGAGCACTGTTTAGCCGTGGCACAGCGCGGGAACCCCGCTCTGCCTCACTGAGCTCCCCGGGATTAAGACTTTGTTTCAAGGGATTAGGGCGATTAGGAGTGGGGGGTGCTGTGGGATGCGGGGCTGCTTCGCTGGTGCCATGCAGCAAACTGAGCCAAAAGTGGGGCTGGAGGGCTTGGAGGGCTCCAGAGATGCCCCAAAATTGTGCTCCCATCTCTGAGGGCTGTTGGTCCCTCATGGGTCCACGCCCAGCGTGTCAGGGCCATGCACAGAGCTGCAGAAAACAACTTCACCCAATCCCTGGTGGGATCCAACCCCCTGATAGGATCCAACCCCCTTGGATTCAATCCCTTTAGTGGGATCCAGCCCCTCGGTGGGATCCAGCCCCTTGGTGGGATCTGGCCCCCTTGGATTCAGTCCCTTTAGTGGGATCCAGCCCCTCGGTGGGATGCAAACCCACCTCACGCGGTGCCAACTGAGCCCAAGCCTGGCCTGACCCCACCTTCCCCATCCTCACAAGGCAGCCTTTCCCCCACTCCTGCACATCCTTGGCCACAGACCCATGGAGAAGGCAGGGAGCAGGGGCAACACGTGGGAAGATCATGGAGAACAGGGAAATGTGGAAAAATGACATCATGACCTGTGCCCGGGTCCCCACAGCCAGCAGGGACCTCTCATCCCTGACACATGGACTGGCAGCTCCTGGCTCTGGGACCCTCTGTGCCACCCTGGGGGGACAGGAGGTGCCAGCACAGCCTCTCCTGGCTGGCCCCAGGTGAGGATGGGGTTGTCCTGTCAGTCCCCTGCTTCCCAAGTGTCCCCAAGGCCCCCAGCTCCCTCTCTGGGGCACCGCTCTGGGGGAGGAACTGCTGGAGCTCAGCTGGGAGCAGGAGCAAGGGAACTGCCCTCACCTCTGCAGTGCAGGCGTGAAGCTAAAATTGCAAATCCCACCCAAGGTTAGAGGCTGGAATTGCCGAGGACCTGCTGCTGGAGCCTTCAGCCCTGGGTCTCTGGTTGCTCCAGAGCTGGGGGCACTGGCAGCAGCCCTGCACGGTGGTGGCAGTGCCAGGGATACTTGCCAGGCTCCCACATCCCAGTGCTCATCCCACTTGTCTGCTTTCCCCACTGTGCTGCAGCCCAGCTCCCTGACCTGACCCAGCCACCAGGACTTGGATCCGTTCCTGGCAAAGCCCCACCCGAGAATGGAGCCGGGGGGTGCAGGGGGTCCCTCATCCTGCAGCTCCTCAGGGCTGAGGCTCCCTGGCCAGAGCTGCAGAGCTCAGGGGGCTGCAGGGAGGGGAGCAGCTCCCAGGCCTCTGCTCCGAGATCCCAGAGTCACATCTGTCCTTATCAGCTCGGATGGACACAGAGCCCTTTGCTCAGGTCCCTCTTCTCCCCCCTCAGACCCCGAGCTGACCTTGCCTGGTGGTGGCAGTCATGGAATCATGGAATGGTTTGGGTTGGAAGGGAACCTAAAGCTCATCCCATCCCCTGCCATGGCAGGGACACCTCCCACTGTCCCAGGCTGCTCCAGCCCCAGTGTCCAGCCTGGCCTTGGACACTGCCAGGGATCCAGGGGCAGCCACAGCTGCTCTGGGCACCCTGTGCCAGGGCCTGCCCACCCTCCCAGGGAGGAATTTTACCCCAATATCCCATCTACACCTGCTCCCTGTCACTGCGAAGCCATTCCCCTATCCTGTCAGCCATTCCACGGGCGGTGCACCCCCCGCTCCCGCGCGCCAGCCGCGGGCCTTTGCAGAGGGAGAATTTGCATCCAGGGAAATTTTCTTTACAAAGGAAATGTGCAAATGCTGCTTTGGGCACGGCCACACTCAGACCTTCAGAAAACTGGGACATCAGGTCTTTCCTGGCCATGTGCTGGTGCCTGGCTCCTGCTGAGCGCCAGCCCATTCCCAACCAATTCTTTGGGAGAGGAGCAGGCAGCTCCGGGACTGACCACGCCGGGAGAGAGGGGGTTTGCAGCTCTGGGGTTGAGCTGGGGATCGCAGCAGAGGGAGGCCTGGGTGGCTTGGGGGGTGAGCAGGGATGGTTCCCACCCTTTCCCCTCCTCCAGCCCGTGAGGAGAGCTGGGTTTGAAATCCTTTTCCCCTGCTCGCTCCCTCTGAGCTGGCGCTGCGCTGGAACGGATTGATGTGGAGGAGAGACAAATGAGTGACTCACACACACTTGGGGAGGATAAAAATACTCGGGCCCCATGTGTCCCACCCGTGTGGGGTGGCCGGGAATGCTGCAGGTGCCATCCCTTCTCCCACAGCAAAGCCGGGACAAAGCCTCAGGGAACTCAGCGGGTGCTGCTCTTACCCCAGGCAGCTCCAACTCTGCTGCCCAGGAGTGACAAAGATCAGGGGCCACGTGCCCCGGGGATCAGGTGGCCTTTGTGTCCTCCGGCAGGCAGAGGGTGACACAGCGCTGGCAATAACCCTGGTCCCAGCACCCGGGGAGCAGCAAGCCGGAGCCACCAGCTCGTGGCGGCAGCAGTGAGGTCACTCGGGTTGCACCCAAGGGGTGGCCACAGGGCAGGATTTGGTCTCCTCTGGCCTCTGGAGGGGTGGCACAGCGTTTCTGGGCACTGCCAGAAAGGTGTGGCCAGCTTTCAGTGCCTCTCCTGAGTGCCACGTGCAAGGGTCGCACCAGAATTCCCCGTGCTTCCCTCACTTCCCTATTCCCAGGGGGAGGAAGGAGGTTTGAAAGCAGAGACTTAACTTCAGTCCCTTGCCTTTTGCAGTGTCATTTTTGAAAATGGGACATTTTGCAGTATTTTCCCTGCTTTTTGATGCTTTCTGATGCAAGAATGCCCTGTTGGAGAGGGCACCCGCTGCCAGGAGCACCCAGGGATGATCCATGCCCATCCCTCCTCTTCCCAGGGACCATCCCTCCACAGCTAATGGGTGACAGGCGTCCCATGGCCTCACAGGGCTGGCTGATGGGGATGCCGGTGACAGGGTTGGGAGGGGACATCACCCAAATGTCCCTGGAGGCTGGCATGGCACTGCCACGCAGCAGGAGCACAGAGAGCACAGAGGGCTGTGCCTGGGGGTGCTTTGTGCGGGTCACAGGGAACCTGCAATCCCTGGAGGGGCAGTGATCAGTGCTGGGGTGTGGGAAAAACACCAGGAAAAAAAACGTGGAAGAAAACCCTTTGGGTGAAGGCTTCCACCACACAGCCTGAGGGCGTGGGGGGGTCTGATCCTCTGCTTCCTTCTGGGTGAATCCACAGGTGTCCCATGGCACCCTCAGGTGTGTGGGCACAGCACCCAATTCCCGACGGCTTCCCTGGGCTCACAGTGGGGAGAAGGGGGGCAGTGGGAATGTGGGGATGGGTGCCAGCCCCATCACCCACATCCTGGGCGTTCCTTGGTGATTTTCCACCTCGGCTTGCCCAGGGAAGGAGCAGCAGACTCTCCTGGTTTGGGTGAGATCTCAGCTCCCTTCAGGCTCTGTAGGATCCTTCTCACTCCCCCCAGAGCTTCCCTCCGCACCCCCGACCTGCAGGTGCCCACCACAGGTTCTTTGGTGAGCGACCCTGATGCTCGGGGAGGCTCCGGAGGGGTTTGGATCAGGCAGGGGCAGAGGGGAAGTGCTCAGCAAACGATGTGAGCACCCCGAAGCGAGGGGGCCCAGCGTGGCCCCCCTGAGCCACGCCGGGACCAGCGCTGCAGAAACGTCCCTCCCGTCACCTGGCAGGCTCCGGAGATCACGTTCCTGGCATTTCGCTGGAAGCTGAGGCGCAGGAGCCGGGCTCTGGCAGGGATCCCAGCACTCTGCGCTTTCCTGGTAGCGGGGTGGGAGCTGCCACGGCTGGGCGGGGGCTGCCTGGGGAGGAGGAGGAGGAGGAGGAGGAGGAGGAGGAGGGGGATGCTCCTGCCGGGATGCAGCCCCGGGAGCCGGCTGGCGTGGGAGGGGGTGGGAAGCCAGTGAGGGCGGAAAGCAGGGTGGGAAAGCGAGGCAGAATTCCAGAGGGAGGAAGGGTGAGGTGGGAGCCCCGCTGCAGTCGGGCTTGGGACTGTGCCCACCTCGGGGCCCTCAGCAGATGCAAATCCCGCTCTCTCCGCTCTCCCGCGTGGATCCGGGCTCGCCCCTGCTCCCGAGACGGCGAGGGGAGGTTTGTCACCCTCTGCACCCTGTGACAGCGAGCGGGGACGTGCCGCTCACCCCCAGCGCAGGGCATTGCCCGGGGGCACCGAGGGGACCCCACTGCCGGGGGGCTCCTGGCATTTTGTGTGTCCCCTGAGGTGGGGGGACTGTCCCCACTGCTGCCCTGGTTATACTGGGACAACTGGGCAGTGGTTGGGACAGCGCTGGACTGGAGGAATTTCTTTGCAGAACTGATCCAGTTAAAATATACAGTAAAAAAGGACTATTTTTAGGCAGGATTAGTTCCTGGGTGGGGATCTGACCCCCTGGCAATCCGCAGAGGTGGCACCGGGGCAGCACTAAGGGGCCTGGGCCCCCTGAGCTGGCAGGACACACAGCAGGACACAGGGTCATGCCCCAGGGGGGTGTGCACCCTGCCCAAGGCAGCGGGAGCACCTGGAGGGGCAGAGCCACCCCGCCCCTACCTGCACGGTCATGGAATCCCAGGGTGGTTTGGGAAGGAGCCCTAAAGATCATTTCTATCCAAAGGCTGCCCCGGGCAGGTGATCCTGCCATGCTGACTCACGGCAATGCAGACATGAGTCAGTTGGGAGAAAAAAACACTCCTTTTCCCTTTTCCCTTGCAGTATCCCTTCCTGCCTGGATCTCTCCCCCAGCTCTCTGCTCCACAGCCTCCCCACGGCCAGGGGAACAGCTCCCGGAACAGGGATGGAGCTGGACTGTTTATTCCTGGGCGAAATGGGAATTCCCTACAAATGGGAGCATTTATTTTCCCCAGGGCTCTACCAGTACCAACACCCCCCTCCTAGCTCCTGTTTCTTCCTGATGCATTTATCTGTCTTTCATGGGAATTTCAGCCTACCTTGGGCTTTCTCAGCCCCCAGCAGCAGCTCTCCCCTTCCCTCAGGTTTGCAGGGAGGCTAAACCTCACTTCCTACTGCTCCTGCATATTTCTTCTCCAAAGCCCAGGCTCAGTTTGGCAGGAACAGCCGGCACTGCTTGTTCCCAGTTCGAACTCTCAGCTGGGGGATGAAATAGGGATGCTTGGATCAGCCTGGGCTGAAGGCTGCTGGCTGCTCATCGCTATTTACTGCCCTGCCAGGCTCGTGTGTCAGCTGCGAGTATCAGCGAGATTGGGGATTTATTTCCAGCCCACTGACGGAAAGGTGGCCCAGGAAGGAGCAGCACTTCTGCAGGGCTCCACATGCCCTGGGGAAGCCTCCAGCGGGAGCATTCCAGGGTGCATTCAGGAGTGCAGGGGACCTGCCTCGAGCTGCCTGGCCACTGTGGGGCTGGAAATGCCCCCTGGCACTGCAGGAGCCCCGAGGGGTGTTTGTCCTGCTCCAGCAGCAGCACAACCGGTCCGGCAGCACCGGCGAAGGGTGGAGCAGGGAGCAGGGACAGGAAACTGCCCTCGAATGAGCCCACCCGGTGAATCAGAGCCTTCCCTAACGCCGGCTATTCAGCCCCGGGCTGCTGGAACAAACATGCCAAAGGAACAGCTCAGAACCTGCCGTGTGGCACCCACGGGCTGCGGGCGCCCTGATCCCGGGAAAGATCCCGGCGGGAAGCATCTCACCTGCTCCCTGCCCGTGGGAACACCTCCACAGAGCCAGGGCAGACCTCGCCAGGCTTTTCAGGGTTGAGCTGTGCCCCAGAAGGAGCCAGGCTGGTCCCCACCGTGCCTCACGTCAGGATCGTGGCGGTGGAAGAAGAGAAAATGCAATCCTGCTTTTTTCCCCCCTCATGTCCATTATATCCGACATGAGGCAGCAAGAAGAGTGGATGACTCAGTCCTGTGCAATGCAGCTCCTCTGCGGCGGCTTCCTGTGCCCCGAGGGTTGCCACGGGCTCAGGGTCCTACCTTGAGTTTCTCCCTTTGGATAAATTCCTTCTCGGTGGGAAATGCGGGGTCCTCCCGGCTTGGGGTCCCCTGGGCAATCGGCCTGTCCTGCTCGTGGGGCCCAGATTTGGCAAACACAGGATGAGGGCAGGAAAGCCTGAATCCATGGAGGAAGGAGAAAGAGGGGTCCCATCTGGGGTGCAGAGCAGCCCAAGCAGAGCCATCCTGAGCAAGAGCCTCTGCAGCTTTTGGGTGGGCTCTGGGTCATGGAATCACGGAATGGTTTGGATGGAAAGGAAATCTCATCTTATTCCACCCCTGCCATGGCAGGGACAGCTTCCACTGTCCCAGGCTGCTCCAGCCCCAATGTCCAGCCTGGCCTGGGACACTGCCAGGGATCCAGGGGCAGCCACAGCTGCTCTGGGCACCCTGTGCCAGGGCATCCCCACTTCACAGGGAACAATTCCTAATTCCCAATATCCCATCCATCCCTGCCCTCTGGCAGTGGAAGCCCTTCCCTGTGTCCTGTCCCTCCATCCCTTGTCCCCAGTCCCTCTCCAGCTCTCCTGGAGGGCCCTGGAAGGGCTCTGAGCTCTCCCTGGAACCTTCTCTTCTCCAGGTGGACATTCTCTGCTCTCCCAGCCTGGCTCCAGAGCTGAGGGGCTCCAGCCCTTGGAGCAGCTCCGTGGTCTCCTCTGGACTCATCCAGCAGCTCCAGGTTCTTCTGGAGACCCCAGAGCTGGAGGCAGCTCTGCAGGGGGGTGGGCCCTGCTCATGGGGTGAGGTGCAGGGGGCTGTGGGTGCTGCAGGGAGCTGTGGGTGCTCTGCTGCTGGCAGGACACACACACAGCTTGGGGGCTGCTGGCTCTGGGAATGGGAGGAGTTTTCTCCCTGAGCACTGGGAGCAGGATTGCTCCATGGGTCTGGCATGGAGCGCGGCAGCGTTTTCATGCACTGATAATCTGTAAAAACAGGGTGAAAATCTCTCCTGTGTTGTTGTCAGGTTTCAAATCTCCGAAGGGTTGGAACAGAGACAAAGCTCTTCTGGCTCCTTTTCCATGGCTCTGGATTCGGCCTGAGTGGGCAGATCTCTGCGGAGCCAGGCAGGCAGGGAGCTGCGAGATGTTTTCTGGTTTCACGCTCTTTACACTGAATGCGTCCTCCAGGATCTCAGGTTTTCATTTTGGGGGATGAGAGGCAGCGTGTGGCCCATTGCTCCCCATTGCATCCTGTCCCCAAGCTCCCAGGGGTGTCCTGAGCCAGGGGAGCTGAAGGGAGCAGCTTCCCACAGCTCCTGAGGCGCTGCCTGCCCAGAGACCAGGGAATTTCAGTCCATATGGACCATCCTCGGCAGTCCAGGGGCTTCCAGAGGGGCAGCAAACCTTGCTCTTTACAGGCACTTTGCTGAGTGCAGCTCAGGGGCGAGGCTGAGCCTGCAGGACCTCTGGGGACAGGGCAGCTGCCCGTGCCCTCCTGCTTGAACAGGGAAGGTGCCACCACCTGGGGCACCTGGGGATGCCTCGTGCAGGGTGATGGAGCCTCAGGAGCATCTCCCCACCATCTTCATCCCTTTCTCCAGAGCGGGACAGGCTGCTCCGACGTCCCTGTCCCAACCCCACAGCAACACCTCAAGGCCCCTGTCCCAGCAGCAATGTCCCCAGCACTGTCCCCACCCCTCTGCCAGCGGCTCCATGGCCTTGCCAACGCCTTTCTCCCTGGTCTGGCAATTCTGCTGCCTGCTGGGGAGGTGGCAGAGAAAGATGTCACCCCCTCCTTGGGGTTTTCCTCGCCTGTCTCCCCAGGATCTGAGCCTCCCACTGTGTCTGGAGGCAGCGTGGGGAGCTGCCAGCTGGGCTGAGCTGCCTGGGCACCCATCCCGGCTCCCAGGAGCCCGTTCCAGCAGCGCCGGGTCGCGCCGCAGGAATTGTTCCTATTCCGAGCCTGCGGAGGGTGCCCGGCTCTGCTCGGGGTGGCTCTGGCTCCCCGCTGGCAGGTGGCCCCGCTGGGTTTGCTGGCAGCCGTGAGGGGAGGGTATTTTTAGCTCTCCCGTCCCGCTGGCTGTGGGCGGTGTGTGGCATTTGTTTGTCGTGGAAGTATTTGGAGTTTGGGCGGCAGGCGGCACGGAGCTCACACGGGCTCAGGGCACCATCCTGACCCCAAAATCCCTGCCTGTTGGGGTGGTCCCATGGGTTTTGCCCCCTCATCCTGAGCTCAGGGCTCTGCCCAGGTCAGAGGGAAGCAGCATGGCTGAAATGAAAGAGACCCAATGAGCTGCTCATAAGCTGTAGGTAAAGCACAGGTGAGCTTCCAGGGTCACAAATCATGGCATCAGGGAATGATTTGGCATCTGAGGGTCACAAATCATGGCATCAGGGAATGATTTGGCTCGGAAGGGACCTTGAAAACCATCTCATTCCAACGCCCTGCCTTGGCAGGGTTGCCACCACTAGCCCAGGTTGCTCAGGACCTCACCCAGCCTGGCCAGCCCAGGTGGATCCGTGGAAGCCGTGCTCAGGCTCTGTGTGGAAGCATTTGTGTGTCCTGCCCCCGGAGCTGCCTCCTCCTTCTCCCCTCCATGTGCCCATGCCCCAGCTGGGCCCACTTCTTCTCATGCCAGTGCCTTGACTCAGCTGCTGGCACTCCCAGCTGCTGCCTGTCCTGCTCCTCCGTGCCTGCACACCAATCTCCGTGCAGCAAACACCTTGTAGCTGTGAAATGATGCCCTGCAGGAAAATGCTACCCAACCTGTCAGGTGCCTTTCCCAAAGCTCCTCAGGCTGCCTGCCTGGCACATGGAATCCTCCCTGCAAGGATCGCGCGTTCCCTGGCACGGGGGAGAGCCCTGCTGGATGCAGCTCCGGGATGGGCTGGGCACGAGCAGGAATATTGTGCCCACAGGTGGAGTCCCCTCCGCTGCGGGGACAAGCCGGGGGGTGCAGGTGGTGATTGCAGCCTCGTCCGTTCCCTGGATGTCACACCTCGGGTCCACACGTGCTGCTCCCACGTCCCCGCAGGGGCTCATTCCCTGTGAGCGTCCCGAGGTGTGGCATGGCAGAGCCAGAACTCCAGCAGCTGGCCACGGGCCCGGTTTGCTGCTGCAGCTCCTCGTGCTGGCAATGGGAACCCGGAGAAGAGGCAGGGGGAGCATTCCCGGCTGTGGAAACTGCTCAGTGGGAATGGAGCACGGGCACAAAACAGGGCCCGGGGAAGCAGCTGCCAAAATGAACCTTGGTGACTTTTCCCAGGGCTGGACAGGAGGGAGGTCCTGCTGGATTGCTGCCCCGGACCCTCTGTGGCTCATCCCATGATAACATAATGGAATCACGGAATAGTTTGGGTTGGAAGGGACCTTAAAGCCCATCCAGTTCCACACGTTCCATGGGCAGGGACACCTTCCACTGTCCCAGGCTGCTCCAAGCCCCGTCCCTTGCACAGCTCCGTGTCACACGTGTGACACTGGCTGTGTCCGTGGGCCTCTGCCCTGCAGTGACACAGATCTGGGAATGCCCAGCCATGGAAAAGCCCCTGGGAAGGGACCTGCAGCAGCAGCCTGTGCAGTCCCACATAGCAGAGAGCAGCCGGGGTGGCTGACTCACTGCAGCCCAGACACTGTGGGAGGGCTGGTTTCGGCTCCACCAGGCTCCCAGTATAACCAGTAATGGGTCCTGGCTGGTGCCTCACTGCCAGCTGCAGCAGAGGCTCCACCCAGGAGCCTTCACCTCGCCTGGGGAGAGCTGAGGGTTAAATCGCCGTGCTTTGGCCTGTGCGTGCCCAGTGACGTTTCCGTGTGGCCAGGAGCTGACACCTGCACGTGGACCCGTGTGTGTGCCCCCTCAGGAGCTCGGTCCCTGCCCCAACACCTCCAGTGGCCCTCGGCACACAGCGGGGTGGCACAAATGGGGGAATGGCCAGGGCGGGTGCCTGATGTCCCCAGGGCTGTGTCCCAGGGCAGTCAAGTGCCAGGAGCAGCCGGGGAAGGTCACAGGATCATGGAATCTTTGCGGCTGGAAAAGCTCTCGAAGATCCTCCAGTCCAACGGTTCCCCCTGCACTGACCCGTGTCCCCAAGTGACACACCTGCAGGTTTTTGAACTCCACAGGGATGGGCACTCCACCAGCTCCCTGGGCACTTGTTCCAGCACCTGACCACCCTTTCAGTAAAGATGTTTTCCCAATATCCTCCCTGAGCCTGCCCTGGCCCAGCCTGAGGCCGTTCCCTCTCCTCCTGTCCCTGTTCCCTGGAGCAGAGCCCGACCCCCCCAGCTGTCCCCTCCTGTCAGGGAGTTGTGCAGAGCCACAAGGTCCCCCCTGAGCCTCCTTTTCTCCGGGCTGAGCCCCTTTCCCAGCTCCCTCAGCCTCTCCTGGGGCTCCAGCCCCTTCCCAGCTCCGTTCCCTGCCCTGGACACGCTCCAGCCCCTCCAGGTCTCTCTGGCCATGGGGGCCCAGAACTGGACACAGCCCCCAAGGTCCCCCAGCAGTGCCAGTACAGGGGACAGGCCCTGCCCTGGTCTTGCTGCCACACTGGTTTTGATCCAGGCCAGGTGCCCATGGCCTCCTTGCCCACCTGGGCACCTCTGGGTTTGTGTCACCAGCACCCCCAGGCCTTTCCCACTGGACAATTCCCAGTCACTCTGCCCCACCCTGGAGCGTCCTTGGAGGTGTTGTGACCCAGGGGCAGGACTGGCACCGGGCTGCAGCGATGCCCCACAGGTGAGGGACGAGCAGGCAGAGAAACCAGCCCAAGCCGACTGGTGCCGTAACCGTGGAGACCAGAAAGGTAATTGGGGAGAGAGGAGCACTCTGCAAGAGGCACCTGCTGCTGAATTCAGCCATGGAGCAGCTCTTTGAGGTAGCTGCCGATTTCCACATCAAAAGGGGAAGCTGAGAAAAGGCAGCCCAAAGGTTGTGGCTGAACTGTGCTCAGGTCCTCGCCCAGATGGCAACTGGCCTCAGCAGATGGGGTGGGACGAGTTCCTTGCAGCTCAAACTGCCTCCCCGTGGAGCCTGCGCTCACTCGGCCCTTTATAGGCTGTGGGGAGGACGGACACCTCCGGATGACAATTTGTGATATCCTCAGGTAGCTCTGAGATATGACTCCAGACCCGTGGATGTCTTGGCTTTGTGAGGGAGCAACCAGCGGGATGAAAGCTCTCCTGGCCAGGGATCCCACCTGTGTGGGAGAGCCACCACCTCTGAGGCGTTCTCTGCCATGCTGGGGCTGTTCTCAGCTTTTTGTTTTGTGCTTTGTACCCCTTGGCCTTGTCCCAGGGATGGGGATGGGCACTGGGAGGGGAACTCAAAACTCCAGGGTTCCCTCCCACCATCAAACATTTCCATGTGCCCACCCCAAGCGGGATGGAAGGAATTCTTTCTGAGCCAGGGAGACGAGAAGCTTTCTGCAGAGTTGGCTGAAACAAACCAGAGGTTGCCACCAGAGTTTTGCAGGCTGAAATCTCTTTGACACAGCAGATTTCAGACCTGATCATCAGTTACAGTTCCAGCTCCTTCTGCTTGTGGAACTGGGCCTGGGGGAGATGAGAATGGGGTGCAGAAGGAGAAGGCAGAGAAGCTGTTCCACAAGGGATCTCTTCTTGATCCATCCTCACCCTGTGGACAGCTGAGTGGGAGGGGAGGCTCAGCTGCAGCAAACCAGGGTGACAACAGCAATTTGCACCACCTGTCAGTGGGACAAAGTGGCTCTTGAGGTCCTGCTGAAGGGGACAGACATGGCCTGGTCCCCATCTGCTGTTTGTTCATCCTGTCCTGTCCCATTTCCCAGTTTGTCCACACACAGCCCTGGGTTTTGGATCGGCAGCGCTGTCTTTGCTGGGCAGCGTCTGCAGGAGCCTGCAGTGTCCTTATCCAAACCCCACAGAGTCCTGAGCTGGAAGTGACCGCAAGACCCCCGAAGTCCAACCCCTGGCCCTGTGCATCCCTGGGACACACATCCAACAGTCCCCCCTGGGCACCCCTGGCAGCGCTGTCCAAACGCTCCTGGAGCTCTGGCAGCCTCGGGGCCGTGCCCATCCCTGGGGAGCCTGGGCAGTGCCCAGCACCCTCTGGGGGAAGAACCTTCTCCCAAAATCCAGCCTGAGCCTCCCTTACATAGCTCCATGCTGTTGTCACCAGGACAGCTGCTCTGGTGCGAGGGATGGGCCCAGGGTGAAGCCCTGCTGAGATCCTAGTGGTCCCATCACCCCTAGCCACGGCATTTCCCACCAGGAAGTTGTTTGCCATGTGCAACAGAGCCACAGCTGATTTTCACAGAATCCCAGACTCACAAAATGGGTTGGGTTGGAAAAACCCTTAAGGATCATCTCATTCCACCCCCAGCCATGGGCAGGGACACCTTCCACTATCTCAGGCCGCTCCAAGCCCCGTCCAACCTGGCCTTGGACACTTCCAGGGATGAAACAGCCACAGCTCCTCTGGGCTACCTTCTCCAGGGTGTCCTTTACCCCTGCTCCAGGGATGTGGGGGTGAGGAACACATCCCACATGCAGCACCAGTGCTGGGTGTCCCTCAGTGCAGGGAAGACAGGAACATCCCGCGCTGCTCCCCGACCAACCGCAGCGGCCAAACCCGGGAGCTGTGCCCAGGCCAGGCTGGAGATCCCGGCATGCCCAGGAGCAGGGGGAACAAAGCAGTGGCCGGCTGGCCCCGCTGGGCTGCAGCCCACGTTAGCAGCCCTGGAGTCTGTGTATTAGCCGTGAATTAATGTCCTGCAGAGACTGGGAACCGGGATCATGCGGGGATTAAAGAGGCATTACCCCTTTGTTAAAGCTGATGTTTTTGGGATAATCTGGAAGCTTTAGCTAATACATTATTACAGAAACTCCTTCAATCACAGCGGCAGACAGTAAGCAGATTTGGATATTACTGCATAACTGCGCAGGGCTGCTGCTGCTGTTCTTCCCTTCTCCCCTTCCTGGGCAACGCCGCGGCACAGCCGTGAGAGCTCCCCAGGGACTGGGCTGGCCTTGTCCCAGAGAGATCCTGCCTGCAGATGCCCAGCTGAAGGGTGGGTGTGTCCTGGCCAAGGTGCTCAGGGCTCCTCTGGGGAAACCAGCAGCTTTGGAGACACTCCAGGGGCTTTGCCCATGGAGGGGAGCACTGGGAGCTCCAGCCTGGATAAGTGGATCACCAATCAAGCAGCAGGAAGCATCTCTGGAGCAGGGCGAAGTTGTTGCTGTGGGCACATTGCAGGTTCTGCTGCTCGGAGCCCAAAACTGCTCCCTCCCGTTTGCTTGGGAGCCTCCACAGCTCTGACAGAAGGAATCCTTCCCTCATCCCAACAGGGACAGCAGCCCCAGGATTTGGGGCTTGTGGAAGGAGCCATTTGGATGTCACTTGTCCCCGTTCCCAGTGGTTCAACACATGAAGGATTTCATGGGTGGCTTTGGCACCACATTCCCAAGACTCGCTGGAGCTTTGGTGGAGACACATTCCCAGTTTTCTGTGTCTCCCCAGGTGTGACCCCCACACAACCACTGCCAGGGATGGCTCCCTAAACCCCAACCATCTGGGAGGGCAGGGGAAGCTCCTGTGTTCCGCCCTGCACGGACTCCTGCCTGCTGGCAGAGCAAACTGGAGCTCAGCCCTTCCCAGCCCTCCACAAAGGCTGAAGGAAATGGGAAAGGTTCTCACAGAACCACGGAATCATGGACTGGGTTGGGTTGGAAATTAAAGCTCTGGGCAGAGACCAGGATGCTCCAAGCCCCATCCAACTGCCCCGTAAGCCTGGCAGGAGCCAGAGCTGGATGTAATCTCAGTCCCTGCCCTAACTTTGGCTCTGATCCTGCCTCCCAGGGGTGCTGTGGCTCCCATAAGGCAATCCCAGAGACACGGAGCCAGGATGCCATGCCTGGGGTCGAAGGAAGAGCAGCTCTCACTGTGCCACTTTTCCTAGGACATGGAGATGGCCCAATCCCAGATCTGTGGGAACGGCAGGGACTGGAATGTGGTGGGACCAGGGCTCGAGCCTGCTTAGCAGAGCTTTGGGAATACTGGGAAGAGAAACAGGGAAGGTTCATATTGCTCTGATGGCAGATGTGTGACAGGGAGCCAAATGCTGTGGAGAAAATAGGGATTAACCCACAGAGAGCCAACAGAGAGGGGGAGAGAATGCAGGGGGTAAGACACAGGATGGAAATCGGGAAGCAGAGAGGGCTGGGAGCACACGGAGCACAGGGAGCACGGGGAATGGGGGAAATGTGGGAACACGCGGCCAGACACTGGGACAACCTCACACAGGAGCAGAAGCCGTGCTCCCAAACTCATCCTCCTCCTCCTCAGGCAGGGAAGCAAAGGCAGAGATGGAGGATTCACAGCCACGACGCCGGAATGCACAAAAGGCAGCAAATCCCCCGGCCCAGATGACACATCTGGAGTCCTCCAAGAGCTCCAAACCCGGTGATGGAGCTCTCAGCAACAACACACAAATTCACATCCTCCAACTATGGCACCGGGGCCACTAAAGGCTGGGCCTACATTTGAAAGCAGGCCCCGGGGTGTGCTCGGGCTCACAAACCAATAAGCTTTGCTTCAGCGTGAGCAAATGCTTGGAACAATTATGCAGGAGCGTAATTAGAAATCTTGGCGAGCAGGGGCTCCTGAGCTGCCGTATCCAGCACTTCAAACAAGCACACGAGCTCCTGGTTTCCAGGCTGGGTTATTCCTGGGGCTGCTTCCCCCCACGGACACACGAGTCGTGCCCGTGCAGCAGCAGGCATGGTTTGGGGCTGGGATGGAGGGGTTGGCAGCAAGGAGAGCTGTGAGCAGAGCTCAGGGCCAGCAGGGCCTGGTTTTAGAGGGGTTTAGGCTCTGCCAAGCTCCTGAAACTCACCCTGAGAGCTTCAGGTCCCTCCCAGCAGAGCTCAGGGCCACCAGGGCCCCGTTTTAGAAGGGTTTAGGCTCTGCCAAGCTGCTGGAGCCCACCCTGAGAGCTGCAGGTCCCTCCCAGCAGAGCTCAGGCCAGCAGGACCCAGTTTTAGAGGGGTTTAGGCTCTGCCAAGCTGCTGGAGCCCACCCTGAGAGCTGCAGGTCACCAGCTCAGGGGGCTGCAGTGCCAGAAGATGCTGCCAGAGGTTGTTGTTTGCTCTTGGTGTGTGTTTTCCTCCTTCAGGGCACCTTTGGCACCTCCCCATATCCAGCCAGCAATCTGGGGATGCCTCAAGTTGAAGTGGGCAGTGTTCAAAGCAGGCTGGACGGGGCTTGGAGCTACCAAGTCTAGGAGAAGGTGTCCGCCAAAAGGGTTGGAATAAGGTGGTGTTTAAGATCCCTTCCAACCCAAATGATTCTGTGACTCCATGGTTCTAAAAAACCTGCAGATGTGGCACTTGGGGATACGATTTCATGGTGAACACAGTGGTGCTGGGTTAACTGCTGGACTTGATGACCTTGGAGGTTTTTCCAACCGAAGCAATTCTCTGATTCTGAGATCTAAATCCTGCACAGCTCCCTCACATCGGTGACATCAGCCAGGAGCTAAAATCACCTCATCGCCTTAGAAAACCTGGCTGAAACAGAAGGAAATTAAACCCAACCCTCCAGTGCCCAGGCAGTCCCCTGAGGCACCAGGGAGTCCCTGCAGGGCTGGGGGTGCTGCCTCCCACTGCTGCTGCTCTGGGGTTTATTTTTGCACTGCTAACAATAGGATTGCAAACCAAAACTCAATTATGGGATCCTCTGTATTGCTTCCTCCCCCCCCATTTTCCTGAAGAGGTGGAGTGGCACAGAAAGGTCCACAGGGTTTTAAACACCTGACTCAGGCTGGAAAAAACCACCAAAAAAACCAGCTGAGAAAGACTTTTCTGTAATATTTTTGGTGACGAAGCTCCCTGAAAAGCACCCTAGGGATCATCCTGATGCTCGGGGTGCCCCTCTTTGAGTGCCCCAGTGCTTTGGAGTGGGGGCCAGGCAGGCAGAGGCACAGGGGAGCGTTTCTGCCCCAGGCTGTTCTCGGCAGAAAGGAGAGCAAGCGCCTCCCTCCAGGGCTTCCTCTGCCTGCCTGGTGCCCTGGGGCATTTGTGCACCTTCCTCTGGAGCTTTGGCACCGGGCACCTCTGGGACTGCGGGCTGGGAGTCCCCACTGCAGCTCCCTCCGCATCAGCCCAGGGGCCTGAGAAGGGAAATCAGGAGGGACCCCCGCCCTGGCTCTTCACTGTTGGAAAAGTAGGACAGGTCTCCCAGGCTCTCCTTCCATCAGTCCCAGCATGTCTCCGGTTCACTCCTGCTAACCCTGCCCTCTCCTGCTCCACCAATGTGATCCTCAAATCCAACAGTCCCTGATTTCACCGCCCCCGCTTTGAGCTGGGCCTGTCTGGTGCCTCCCAGGGCACCTGTGGGGTCACACAGAGCAGAAATAGGGCAGGGAAAAGGAACAGGAAGTTCCCAGCCTGGACACTGCCCCTTCACCCACCTAAAAAACCACTCAGGAGCCTCTTGGTCCTTGGTGAGGCACCTGCACCCCCTGACATCCCCAGGAGGGGCTGGGAGGCAATGGACGCCCTGAGCATCACCAGTGGATGTGGTGCTGGTGTCCCTGCAGGGCTGCCAGGGGTGGTGCCACACCTCTGTGGTGTCACAGCGGCAATGGGGGTACAATTGCTGTGTCCTCCCCATCCCTCCTTGGCTTTCTGCAGCTGCCCCCTCCCACATCTCTGGGGGGTGACACTGTGGGTGTCCTACAAGGGCCAAGAGCTGTCACCCAGAGCAGCCCAGTGTGGGCTGTGGGGCAGCCCCTGTGTGGGGCAGGGAAGCAGGAAGGGGGCCCAGCTCTCCTTCTGCCCTGGATTTCTGCAGTCTGGTGCTGGCTGTGCCCCCACCTCCTGTCACCGAGCACCCCGGTGACACCAGCGCTGCCCCTTCACCTTCCTCTCACTCCAGAGGGGCTGAGCAGCTCCCTGCCCACTCCACAGGGCCCTTGGATGTGCTCCCAGCCCGCTCCAGGTCCGAGCGGTGCTGCTGCAATCAGGCCGAGAGGTTTCATTTTGTGAGCAAAATTGGGACCAGATTCACTCCAAACGTCTCGCCGTGAGCCAGGCCAACACTCCCCAGTGATTTTCCTTCCTCTGCTCCTCTGCCCCTTCAGGTGTGCCTGGCACGGCCCTCCCTAACCCTGGTGGCACCTCCCACCTTGGCGCCACGTCGGGCACAGCTCAGTGGGATTTGCTGGATGGGGACACCGTGAGTTCATTTTCCTGCGGCTCCTCCCAAAGGGTGCAGCTCCCTGTGACCCCCCTGCACCGTCTGCACTCTCAGTTGTGATTTCTGAAGGCTTTTGGGCCGGCTCATGGTGGTTTTGCCAGGGACCTCAAGCTGAGGTGGCTCAGGGATCTCGTTATCCCACAACAATGGGATCTCATCATCCAAGTCTCCCCTCCAAATTGTCTCATTCGTTTTACTCCTTGCTGTGGAGAAGACCCAGACACCAAAAGGGCTTCTTCTCCCTGACCTCCACATCCTGCAGCTCAAAGTCTCTTTTGTGGCTGAAGCCTTGATGACTCTGAGCCAGGGTGAGGTTGGAGGGTCAGGGCCAGGCTCTGGCCACAGGAGGAGTGACAGGAAGAACATCCACCCCCATGGTGAGACTGTCCCCACCATTCCCAGACTGTCTCAAGAGCCTGCTCCATACCCTCTCCAACCCCTGCATGGCTCTAAGACCCAAAACTCCCTGCTCCCAGTCTGTTCCTCTGGTGCTTCCTCATTTCCCTGCTTCCACATCCAGACACATTCCACCTGTTTCCAAACCAAGCCCCTGGGCAGCAGAGCCCAGAGCTGGGAGCAGCATCTGGGCCACCAGCCCATTGTCCCTGCAAGAGGACGTGCCAGAATGCTGGAAGGAGACACCTCCCTGTCCCGAGTGCCTGGGGTGCCCACCCCATTCCCCACACCTCAGACAGCCTCTCTCCAGGTGGCCCCACCACATCTTCACCTGGTAGAGGGCAGGGCCCAGTCCCCTGGCAGCAGGGCCAGCTCCTGTCCTGTGCCAGGCCACCAGTGATGCTGCTGGTGGCCATGGACTCGTTTGCCTGCTCAGCTCTCTCAGCCCGTGGCTGCCAGGCTCGCAGGCATGTGGGCTGCAGTCCCTCTTGGGGGCCCTTGCACCGTGCCAAGGGAGCTTTTCTTATCTTCACAGGAATGAAAACCTTTCCGAAATCAAAGTGCTTGGGTGGCTTTGAAGAGTTTCCTCCGGAGATGAAACAAGGCTGTTTGCGAGCGCCAGCCATTGCTGCTGAGCTGCAGCTCCTGGGGACACCGGGCTGCTGGGGAGCACTGGGCAGTGGCCCGGGGGTGACCTGGGCTGGGCACTTTGGCCACAGGAGCCGCCCTCCAGGCTGGAAGCTGCCCCTCGTGCAGCACCGAGCTGTTCTGACTCATTCCCACCCGGCTCCACGCTGGGAATCGTGTGCTGTGAAAGGCAACCAACAAAGGCATGGGAGAGAGGATTATGTGGAGATGCTGGAGATGTTCAAAGCACACCCTGCACTGCGAGGGGCTGCTCAAATCCTCCAGTGCCCAGGACCCACAGGGCCCTTTTGCAGGGGAAAAAGGAATTCGATGGCCAGTGCAGCAAATGAGCCTGAAGAAAAACTGCCCCTCTGGAGGAACCCAGCCAGGCTGGTGTGATTTGAGGCGCTGGATAAGGGGTGGATGTGGAGGGGCCAACCTTGCAGTGGGCCTGGAGGACAGGCAGATGTGGGCACGTGATGTGGCACTCAGCAGCACAGGCTGTAGCTGCCGGCCTGCCCTGGGAGCAGAGAACACCTGGCAAGCCAGTGTGCACGGAGATTATTTGTTGTTTGGTATTTTCCCTTCAATGCTTTTGTCCTAAAATAAATACACAAAAGTTCAGGGCCCTGCAGGTTGTGTCTGTTAGGGATGGTGGAGTCAGGGATTGCTTTGGGGTGATCCATGCTGTTTGTTTACCAGGATGGGCAAAGTCTGCTCTCCCCACTTGCTCCCGGTTCCTCGGGATCCTTCCCCAGAGCTGCCTCACCCACTTCCCGCTCAGCCCTGCCGCCCTTCCCTGCTTGCACGGCCTTCCCGCTCTGGGCAGGGCACGCTGGCCTGCGTGGCACCCAGCAAAGCGTCTGTCTCTGGGGACAGATGGACTTTGTCCCTCCGCAGGAGTGTAGGTCCATGCCGATGCCAGCCTGGGGCGGTGATGCTCAGGCACGGGGGAAGCAGGATGTGCTGTGAGCTCTGTGCCATCGCCCTGGCACCTGGGCCCAGCTGGGAGTGATGTCCCACCCCCAGTATTCCACCCACTGCATCCCAGGGTCAGCCCTGGCACTGTGCCCCAACCCCAAGAGAAGATCCCCACCAGGATCCCCCACTCCAGACCTCCAGTCATGCCACTGAGCTCATTCTGTCCCTCGGGACGGGCTGTATCTGGTCTTGGCTGGCCTTTCCCGAGAACCCCAGCTTGTCTGCCACTTGTTTAGCCCTGCACTCCCCTTCGATCCTCGCTGCAGCGCCTCTGGATTTTGCCCTGAGAAGTGTTGGCTCCGGGATATTGCAGAGCAAACACGGCGGAGATAAAGGGGCAGCATCACCCCCTCGGAGCAAACACAACCCAGCCCTGCAAAGGTCACTCAGGTCCATCGCTGCTGCCACACTTCCCACCCCAGCCACTTGCTGGCCCCGTGCTCCTGCCACGTGCCAGCTCCAGAGGGACAATGACCTCCCCCCAGAGCCCGCCCTCAGTGCATTCCCATTCCCATTCCCACTCCCATTCCCATTCCCACTCCCATTCCCATTCCCATTCCCATTCCCATTCCCATTCCCATTCCCATTCCCATTCCCATTCCCAGCCCACGCTGCCCTGCTCTCCCCCATCCCAGTTCCAGGGCTGCCTGTTCCTGCCCGCCATCCCCACAGGGATCTGTTCCTGCCCTGCTGGAGCTTGTGGCACCTTGGCTCCCTGTCCCCAGCTCCCCTCTCTGTGTCCCCACACACTAACCCTGCCCTCAGTCTGTCCCTGCCCTCTCCCAAATCCACACTCACCCTGTGCTCTCCCCGCTCTGGTGTCCACGTGCACGGTCTGGCTGTCCCCACCACAGCCCCTGACTTGCTGTTGTCACCCAGGACCCTCCCACAGTCCCCAGCTGTCCCTGAGCCCTACAGAACTTGGCTGGCCGTGGGTCCCAAGTCCCTCCTTGCCAGGGATGAGGGATGAGCCTCTCCCTTTCTCCATGCCCAGAGCAGCTCCTCTCCTGCCCATCCCAGACTCCACGGGCAAGTGCCAGCCTGAGCAGAGGTTTCTGTGTGTCCCATCCCCGTGCCAGTCACGGGCAGGGCAGGTCTGGGCTGGTCTCCTCTCCCTGAGTCTCCTCCTGCTCCCTTGGACTGCAGGATCCTGTGCAGGGAGGTCACGGCTCCCCGGCAGCTCCGGTTGGGAGGATGTGGAAACCTCCCTTCCCCAGTGCCTGCCTTCTTGTCTCCAGGGCTGGGCCATCTCCCAGCAGCAGCTGGAGGTGGGATTCCAGGCAGGAGACCGTTGGACCCTAACAAAAGCAGGAAATGGGTGTAATTCTCCTTTGGAGTAGGAATGAATAGCAGATCCCCGGAGGAGGGGAGGCCAGCTCAGAGAGCAGTACAGATGTGAGAAACTCGGCTCATTCCTTGCAAGGCTGCACTTCCTGAGAGCTTCCCCCTTCCTGCTGCTCTCCAGCCTCTCCCCAGCTCTGCCAGACCCTCAGCAGCTCCAGCAGCAGGACAGGGACCACCAGAGTCCTGGCCTGGGTGCCTGTTCCCAAACCTGCTCCTGCCAGGTCATGGGGAGCCCAGGATGGGGACAGCCAAGGGGGCCAGGGGACCTGAATGATGTGATTTAGTGGGTGCCATCCCGGTTTTGGATTGAGATGAGTTTTAAGGCCACTTCAAACCCAAACCATGCTGTGATTCCATGACTCTGTGACCCCACACCTCATGTACCCCACACCTCATGTGACCCCACACCTCACTCCTTCCTTATACCCAGGAGCAGGAATTTGAGTATTTTGGGAATTAAGAGAGTGCCAGAGGCAGGGGATGGCAGGGAGGCCACCACAGACCACCGGCATGGGCACGGTGCTGGGAACAGCAGGAGCTGCCCCTTGGGGGTGGCTCCCAACCTGGGGAAGCTGTTGGAGCTTCCCACCGGTTTCCAACAGCCTGGGAGTGCCAGGGAAGCTCCTCTCCAGTCTGAATGCCTGGATCAGCTCAGGCACCGAGCACCAAAGCTCAATCAGCCACCAGGGTTTCATTTTGGGGCCCTGCTGCTTCTTCTTGAGGAGATCTCTGGTGCTGCAGAGGATGGGTGGTGACTGGAGAAACCTTCCTGGACCCTGGAGCAGGGGATTGATTAATCAGTGCTTGAATAATTGCAGGGCACTGCAGACTTTCTGTTCCCAAAGGCCCGTGGAGGGAAGGGATGAGGTGGAGGATCGGGCCAGGGAGGTCCCTCACCCCAGCCCATCCTCGCCTCAGCCTCAGAGCTGCTCCCAGGATTAAATGGTTTCTTTTTTAAAGTGAGATCTAATCTGGTGACAAAAGCTGCAGCGGTGCTGTGAGCCCATCATCTCCCCTAGAAAAGCTCCTCCAGCCTTCAAATGCTTTCACCACTTGGATGCTGGGTTTCAATCCAAGGCTGAATCTGCCTCTCTACAGCTCCAGCCCTGCTCTTGTTACTTCTTGCTGTGGGATTTAAGGGTTCCCCAATCTGTTTTCCATGTGGGAGGACACAGGCCAGGTGCTCAGATCACCTGATAACAGAGTTTTAGCTGCATCAAACCCCTAGGCCTGTCTTTTCCAGCCTGTGGTCGGGTCTGTGGTGCTCCTTCCAGCTCTCCTGGTGTTCCCCTGACATCCCCGAGTGTGGGTGCCAGACAAAGAGCTCCAGCAGGGTGCTGTTCACTGATTTTCAGCCCCCACACACTAGTACACAATGATCCCTAATTACTCTTTCACAGACAAATCTGCATCACTGGACGAGGCAGATATTCCTGGGAGGGCCTCAACGAGCTCCCTTGGCTGCTGGTTAAAAGCCAGGGTTCCTCTCCTCAGCCTGTATGGGCATGTCCAGAGTCGCTGCTTTCCAAGATCCAGCCCGAGGGCTTCAAATCCAACCTTCAGTCCCAGATCTCTTCCGGATATCTGCAGTCAAACACCCCCTGACCATTTAACCAGGTGAACACATCCTCTTCCCTTTCTGTCTCATCGCTCTGGGTGTCATTTTCCAGCTTTCCCAGCAAAGATTTCATCTCTCCGTCTCCATCATTGATAAAAATGTTTCATAGCAGCGGACGAAGCGCGGCGCCCCGGGGGAGGGAGGTGGGAATAATGCTCCTTTCTGCTCTCTCCCCATTAGCAGCCCCCTCGGAGATCTGCCAGGGAAGCAGTTTGAATCCATCTCATCTGTGCCCTGTTAATTCCTTCTAATGCAAGTTTTAATCAAAATGTCAGGTGGAAGGAAGTCAAATGCCTCGGAGAGATGCAAGTGTGCTCTATCAACACGAGTGCCTCTCTCCCCCAGCCCGGCGATCCTGTCACACAGAGGCAACAGGTCTGGGTGACAACCCTGCTGGCCCTGCCACCAACGCTGGCTGCAGCTCCCGAATCTGTAGGGACATCACATCACCAGGAGGGACTTGTCCCAGGGATCCACATATGGATGGAAACCCATGGGACACCAGCAACCCCCCCTGAGCAATGCCCTCACCACCTTCTCCAAGCCTAGACCCACCTTTCCTCCTCATTACCTAGGGAATGGTGCTCCCTGAGGAAGGCAAGGAGCTTTCTGTGATGCTCCGTCCCAACGTCCATCCCAGGAGGTGCTTCCAGTGTGGCAGCGGTGGAGCTCGTGTGGCCCTGAGGGACAAGGGACAGTGGCCCCTGAGGAAAGGTCCCTGAGGAAGGGGATGAGCTTCCAAGGCTGGATGAGGAGACTGGAGATGCTCAGCCCCAATGTCCATCCCAGGAGGATCTTCCAATGTGGCAATGGTGGAGCTCGTGTGGCCTTGAGGGACAAGGGACAGTGGTCCTTAGGATGGAGAAGAGCTTTCAGGGCTGGATGAGGAGACTGGAGGTGCTCAGCCCCAGTGTCCCTGCCAGGAGGAGCTCCCAGCCAGGCAGCCCGCATGCCTGGGCTGTGGGGTGGGCCGAGCGCCGTGGGAGGACCAGGGCTCAGGGGCTTCCCCGGCTTGCAGGATCTTTCATCCTCCGTCACCACAAAGCCAGGCCAGATCTGCATTTGCAGCAGCCCACAGAAGCTGCCTCTGTTGTCTTATATTTGTTATTTTTGAGAGGATATTTTAGCGCTGAGCACATTCCCTCCTGTTGCCATGGCAGCCGTGACAGGGGTTATATACCGTGAGAAAAATACCAAAATTAATGAGTGAGTGAAAGAGCAGCCAAGAGAAAAACAAGGTTAAAAAAAGAGTTAAAACAGTAATAAAAACAATCTCCCAATAATTTGGCAGCGAGCATCCCACAGGCAAGACAGGCGGTGAACATCCGAGCCCTCCGGCTCCTCCGTGGATGGCAGCTGGGGCTGGCTGCCCGCATCCTGTGGCCGGAGCATCGCCGCGGTCCGAGGGATGCGCTGCTCCCACATCATCCCACCGACGCTCCGGATGGGGCTGCACCCACCCAGCTCCTTCCCCCGCAAACCTGCAGCCCTCGGTGACGCAGGAGGCGAGCGGAGGAGAAGTTCTTTAATGTGCTCATTTCCTCGCATTTGGGTTTTGAGGATCTTTTTGTTTTTAATTGTAGAAACAAGCGGATTGTCAGAACATCTGTGTTATTAGCATTTGCTGCCCAAATCCGAGCTGCTGCTTCTCCTGCGGAGCCCAGAGCTGATGAGAGAGAGAACAGAGGAGCCTTTGAACTCCTTGCAGCAGACGGCAGCCAGGTTGCTGCGTGTGTGTGTTGGGGAGGGGGTATTTATTCTCTTGTAAGGTTCATTTGCTCTCCGTGTTTCCCTTTCTTCTCGCTTTCCCAGAGATTTAGCTGGATGCTCTTCCCTCGCAGGCTTTGTTCTTCTGACAAGGCCCCACCGGCACCACAAAGCACCTGCCTCTGTGTGATGCCAGAGCAGCCCAGCACGGGGTACCTGGAGCATCCCAGCACGGGGGACCCAGAGCTCGGGGCAAGCCAGAGCCTCCAGCAGCAGCTCCGGGGGCGGTGGCACTGCCAGCCCTGGAGGCTCTCACGGAATAGCTCTGCAGACAGAGCTGCAGCCTGAGGGTTTCTTGTTGCTCAGACTGGCTCTGCTTTCTGGGAATGGTGAAGACAAGGTGAGGATGGGTGACTCATCTGGAACTGGTACATATTAGGATGGAATTCTTCCCTGTTACGGTGGTGAGACACAGGTTGCCCAGAGAAGCTGTGGATGCTCCATCCTTGGAAGTGTTTAGAGCAAGGCTTGGAGCAGCCTGGGAAAGTGCAAGGTGTCCCTGCCAGATAAGGGTGGAATGAGGTGGTCTTTGAGGTCCTTTCCAACCCAAACCATTCTGGGATTCTACAATAACGCCCAGGAGAAGGAAGTACAGGGAAGCTTCCTGTGTTGTCAGAGGGCAAGGAGCACTCTGGGAGGGACTATCAAAGGCAGTGGGGTGGAGGAGGAAGGCAGAGATGGATGAGGCAGCCCTGGGATGCCAGGCCAGCAGTGGCCTGGCCATGGTGTCCCCCCAGCTCCCCGGGCCACGGGTGCTGCTGGCACTGCGGAGGGCTCTGCCAGGCTACTCCCCCGGGCTGTATAGAGGTGGTTCCTGATGCCAGGACACTTTCCCCCTGCATTCCTAGAGCCTGGACCTGTCCCTCAGAAATGTGTCTGAGAAGAGGCTGAGGTGACAGTCACGGGTGTCCCACAAATCAGCGGCACCCAGTGATCCATGTACGTGCCCGGCTCCTGGCACTCCCTGTGCCGCTGCCGATCGATGGCCCCGTGACTCTTGTGAAATGCAAACCTTTGGTCCCCAGCAATCTCTAAAGTTTGCTGTCCCTGCTCCACAGGCAGCCTCCGATCCACGGGGTCACTCCCTCGGTTTCTCCCTTTGCTCCAGCTCTCCGTCCCTCCAAGGAGGGCTGCCAGTCACTGATCCATCAAATCTCCCCTTGTCTCCAGAGAATTTCGTTCCCTCTCCCTGCCCAGCTCACGCTGGATCAGCAGGGCACAGCCTGACAAACCCCACAGCTCCTCTCCCTGCCCCAAAGGTGGGCTGTGACCTTCCCGGGCTTCTCAATTCACATCTTCTGCTAAATTGGCTTCATTTGAATTGACACTCGGAAAAAAAAAAACCCGCACACAGACGCGGAGGAGCCGACATCTCTGAAGGAGCAGAAAGTCTGGGAGGAGAGCTGGGCTTTCCACCCTGAGGAATGATTCTCCAGCCCCCTTTTCCTGCCTAGCAGGATGCAGCCCTGCCACGGGCTGAACCCGCTTGTTGCCGGGGAAAAGCTGGGCGATTTGGGAGAAAAGCACGGGAATTTTGGGGGGAAACCGGGGTGATTTAGGGGGTGAGATGGAGCCGGGCTGCTCCGAGCAGGCAGGCGCAGCCTCTAGATGGTGCAGTCATGCAGCCGAGCTGAGCATGTGTGCAGCGAAGGGCGCTGCGCAACAGGTTGGCGTAGCTCAGCGGGGAGACGCGCTCCCATCCTCGCTGCGGCGGAGCGGGAAGGACTTTCCAGCATCCTGGCGAGAAATCCGCGCCGCAACCGGCCCGGAAGGCGGGTGAGGGGCAGCGCCACGGGCTGCGCGACCCTCGGAGGGTGCTGAGGGTTTTGGCAGGGTCGGGCTGCAGCTCCAGCCCCTGGCAGGGAGCGCGGCCGCTCCTTGCAGGAGCACGGAAGCGGCGGAGGCAGCAAGGGAAGGGGCAGCCCTGGAACGCGCTGTCCCCAGGGCCCCGGGGACTTTGCTGGGGCAGCCGAGGTACCGGGGTGAGGGGCCAGCTGAGGGAGAACAGCTTGTGAAGGCATCACAAGGGCGCTGGGAGCTCGCGGGTGCTTTTGGGAGTCGCAGGTGCTCCGCGCCCGCTGCGCCCCGACGCTCCGCAGTAAATAAACCCGTGATTCACCGAGGTGTGACGGCCCGGCACAGCGGCCACTCCAGCCCCACCACCACAGCCAGCAGGGGAGCTTTGCAGCCTGCCCGCAGCCCTGCTGGGCTGGGGGGCCGGGGAGGGGCGGGCACAGCCCCCGGTGAGCTCGGTCCCACGGAGGGACCCTCCGGCTGCACTGGCCCGGGTCCTTGGCCCTGTGCACTGGGGCTGCGGGGCTGTGAAGCGCCGGCTGGAAGAATAAATAAGCGAATTAATTATTAAGAGCACCGAGAGGGGAGTGAAAAGGGAGATCCGAGCTGCACGTGTGCGGGCGCGGAGCGGAGCGGAGGGGTCNCCGCGGGGACCCCCGTTCTCCACGGGCACGGCCCTGGGCGCGGTGCCGGCAGCCCGGAGCCGGGCGGCTCTGCCCGGCAGCCGCTGCCCGCTCGTCCCGGCAGCCCGGCCGGGCTCGGGATCTGATAAGGAGCCGCCGGAGCTCCACCTCCCCGTGGTGGTGGCGGCGAGAGGCGGAGGCAGCGGCGGGCGGGGGGGGGGAAGGGGCCGTGCCTGCGCTGCGCTTCCCCTGCACATCCTCACACACACCGAGGGACGGAGGCGGGCACGGACCGAGCTGCCCACCGGGGCTGCCTCCAGCCTGAGCCGCCGCTCCGCCGGAGGAGCCGCAGCCCC
>VZSE01004587.1:0-14915 GCA_013398275.1 Promerops cafer | reverse complement strand
ACTATTATTATTTTTTTATTATATATAATATAATAAATATTCTATTATTATGTTAATGGAGAAACTGGATCATCTGTGTCACTTTTTCAGTACCTAGGGGGCTTTATAAAAAAGAGTGAGGGCAACTTTCTGCACAGGCAGCTAGGACAAAGGGGACCAGCTTTAAACTAAGGTAGTTAGTTTAAAGTAGTAGTAGTAGTCAGTCTATAGTCAGTAGACCAGCTTTAAATTAACATAGTTTTAGGATGGAATTCTTCCCTGGGAGGGTGGGCAGGCCCTGGCACAGGTGCCCAGAGCAGCTGGGGCTGCCCCTGGATCCCTGGCAGTGCCCAAGGCCAGGCTGGACACTGGGGCTGGAGCAGCCTGGGACAGTGGGAGGTGTCCCTGCCATGGCAGGGGTGGGGCTGGAGAAACCTGAAAGCCACTTCTGATCCAAACCAGTCTGGGATTCTGTGATTTTGCCTCTCAAGAGGCTTGCAGTGAATGGTGGTTTTAATGCTGTGATCATTATTTTCTCCACAGGAGATAATACACATAATTTCATACTCAGTATTTGAGCCTAAGTGAATGCATGTTATTTAGATCAGGAACTTTCAACTACTTTAATTTTCCAAATCCCTACTGTTTCTGAGTGAAGCTGCAAGGCACCCTGAAAGCAACAGATTTTCTTTGCTCAATTACCTTTTACAGAGCTCTAGGGTCTATGTTTTTGAGATCTCTGGGGGTGAATAAACCACAGAATGAACTTACACAGACAAGAAACGCAGGAATCCCTAAAAGCTTAAAGAAGTAAAAACAAGTCTCTCCATTTTTCAGAGGCACTAGTTTTCCTTAGGTTCCATACCAAAGACATTTACTACAATCTGTAGCAAAGGATGTGAAGCCCAAGACCACGTTTTGTATTCCATTAACCAGGTTTAAACTCATTAGTGAATATTTCCACAGGGCTAGAACTTTTGATCTGAATCCCTTTCTGTTTTGTGTACTATTTCCTGCATTTCTTGAAGTTCATCCATCACTGTTCAAAATCTACAAACTACTATCTCCAAAGTCTCTCTCCTCCATATCCAACATGCTGGAAAACACAGAGTTAAAACTGAAATACACCAAGACACATTTCCTTAGCAACTGCTATGCAAATGATGATTTCTTTCAAACAAAATTGGGTAGTCAAATGTACTTGAAAACCTCTCCTAGGTGTGTACTAACTTCTTGACAAAAGCCTTTAATGAAGGTCTCTCTGTATGTAAAGGTATTAGAACACACTGAATAACAAAAACTTGTACCAATCATTATTAAATCTATTTTTACTTGCTGCTGGAACTCCAAAGCAGCCTAGCCATAGCTTAGGGTCCTGTTGTGGTAGTAATCTTTATTTCTTTGTAATGTTTTGCTTTTTTTAGGATCTTAAATGTAGATTTAAAAGCTTCATCAAAATTTTAGAGCAAAATCTGCTTCCACCCCATCAATGAGGATTTCTTGACCTATAATTCATGACTCTTCCTACTAAATGGAAATGGAATTTCTTTTCAGCTGGGAGAAGAGTGTTTGTCCAAAGAAGGTACAGAGCTGTAATGGCTTTTTCTGTCATCCTTCCTATCAAACAGGTCTTCTTCATCCAGACCTGTGACACATTAACAAACTGAAAACTACCTCAAAACTCCCACTCCATGCTCTCTGACTCATCTGTATATGCTCACTGACCTCAATTCTTCCAGGAATTTCAAGCTGCTTGACTCTGCAAGGGAAGTTATTTCTCTTCCATTTCCTAACTCAGGACATTCATGAGCCTGACATCATTTGCTTAGAAGTCTTTCCCTGTTCAGTATTTAGATAGCATTTTGCTGGCATTAGGGAAAGTACTGAGGTTGAGTTTGCCTGAATATTTGGCTCAGTTTGTTGGTCCCCATGACACACTACAAGCAGCAAGTGGAACTCAGCACTGGGCAGTTAGAGGATAAAGGCTTTAGAAACAAACACAGCAGAATCCAAGCTCCTGACCACAACGTTACCTCAAGAAACGTTATTTCATTTCCTCCCAGAACATCACCAAGATATTAGATATTTCTTTGCCTTTTCCCTCAGATGCTCATACAGTCTCCAGAAATCCATTAGAGCAACCTTCAGCAGGCAAATGTCAATGCTAAGATTTAGTGCTTTTCCTTCCCAGTCTATAATGTACTTGATTTTAGGATGCAGCTGTTACAAATGTGACTGACTGCTGCTACATAAGCCTCCACATAATTATATTTGTCCTCTGCTACTGAATTACTTCTACAGAAAAGATGGATTTCACATTTTCTCCAGCTGAAAGAACATTCACCTCCTGTGTGACTGCACACAGGGCACTGTGACAGCAGTGACCCACGAGTGACCACAAAATGGCATTTCCTTGGAAGTCATTTTCTTCCTCAGAAGTTCTACAAAATTTCTCCACCTATGCCAGCATATTAAAAAATATATATATTTTTTTTAAAAAGGCAGTCAAAGAAGATAAGCAGGCACACCACAGTGCAGGAGCACCACAGATGGATCAGCAGGGAAGATGCCACAGGAACTCCTTCCCCATTAGCTCCATAGGCATATCAAACCTTCTGTTAACATTCAAATACAACTTGGAGAGAAGGGCAGCTTAAGGAAAGAAATCCATCCCAAAATTCAGGAACACACGTATACTTTCCAAATATTTTGGTGGACACCTGGAGAAGTGCTTAAGCTGTGTTCAAAGCTGGCACCTGCAGCTGATGTTTTAAATGCAGCTGGTGATCAAAACTGGCAATGGGAGCCTTTCAAAACTAGGCTTCAAACTCTCAGAATCCCACACAACAGGGGAATGATCTACAAATGACATGACACACTTCTAAGTTTCCACTCTGCAGCCAGACTGACTTTATTAAATCCTGCATACTTATGGGACAGAGCAATACGGACACAACTGGGAGAATATTTTGCAGAGGACCCATGACAGACAAAGCTGCTCTGTTTAATAAGCCTCCCTGATATTTTCAAAGCTAAGCCAGGCAGGACAGCAATGTTTTACACTCGTGCAAGACAGGATAAGAGAAGCTTTAGCAGTGACATCTTTCCATTTTCATTTGATTCCACCTGCGTAAGCCTGCCATAAATCTTGAGTACTCATCTCAGCATATCTAATAAACCCAAGTGCTGGGACTATTAAGAGGTGACAAGGCTATATCCATGTCTGTGTGGTTTTGCAGTAACTTTGCACAAATGGTGGTGCTCTAGCAACAGCTTTTGCTGTGATCCTTCCCCCCACTCCTACTTACCACTGAGTCCAGCCAAGGGATTTCCCAGAAAGCCAGGATGTGTTAAACTGTTGTCTTTAAAACTGGTAACTAGACTCAACAACTCCAACAGACCTGCTGAGTACTGCCTGAACATTACAACACGCAGGAGTTTATACCTGCCTCCAGAGCTATAGAAAGAAAACATTATTTACACACTGCTGGCAAACTGCAACGATATCTGCAAAGCTAGGTTGCAACTGCAATTTTTTTTTTTTTTTTTTAAAGCTGCCCAGAAAAGCCCTACATTTTGGTTACACAATAAAACTGAGGTTGAGATGCGACAGCTGATACAAACAAACTTTAAAATTTTCTCCCTAGTATCCACCAGTTTTTGCACCTTGTTTGTTTTCAGTACCAGCTGGCAGCAGTACATGCTCATTGACATCACTGACAGTAATGTCTACACAAACATACTTCATAAAGGTTTTCCTGAAACACCACTCAGAGAAACCACTTGATTCTTTCAGTTCTGATTAGGAAATCAAATGTAAGGTGTAATTTTTACAAAGACTATGTTTATCACTAGCAGGCTTTTCATTACAACCAGGGACACTGTCTGCTAAAACTTGCAAGAAGTGGTGCTTTGAATTGGAAATTTATATAAGGCAACTTACCTTGGATTGTAAAGCATCTTTTCCAAATTAAATTCTTTGAGATATGCAATTACTGCTGCCAGAGAGCAAATAACAGGCTTATCCAAGCTTAGTATTACAGATAGGTTTTGAGGACCTAAAAAAAATATTTTCTTGTTAAATATTTATTTTCCAGTTAACTCACTATGTACTACTAAGGTATTGTAGAAAAAGCATAATCTGCTCTTCAATTTATTCTACTAGAAATCTGTAATGTATGTACAGTGTTTCATGACATCTGTAAATCAACATAAAGCAAGGCTCCAAAATAATATTTATGGTTCCAAATAATGCAGAACTTTGCAACAGTGTAAACACATTATGAAACAGAAAACATTTAACTCCATGGGTTCTTCTTCATAAAAAATTACTAACTGTTGGCATAACAAACTTCTAAATATACAAACTAGGATTGGAATTCTGACATCTTCATTTTTGTGCACAGTGCCTGCTCCAGCTGCAACAACAGGAAAACTCACTCCACGGTACCACAACATAAACTGGTATTTTTAAAAACCCACATAGTTCAGGCTTTTTTCAGGGATGTTTATAAAGCTGTTCTCAGATAACACCTACAAGAACTTTACAACTTAGTAACAAGAATGTTACTCCTATCCTCAAAGAGGGCAAGAAGGAGGGCCCAGGAAACTCCCAGGCAGTCACCTCCATCCCTGGGAAGGTGATGGGACAGGGGGCTCTGCAGGTGAATGCAGACAGAAAGGTCATCAGGAGTGGCCAGCAGGGATTCACCAAGGGGACACTGTGCTTGAGAGAGCTGGGCAGAGGGAAACCCAGTCGGGCTCAACAAGGGCAACTGGAGCTCCTGCTCCTGGGGAGGAATAACCCCGAGTACCAGAACAGATTGAGAGTGACCTACAAGAGAGCGGCTCTGTGGAGAAGGACCTAGGGGTGCTGGTGGGTGACAAGCTGACCACGAGCTGACAGAGTGCCCTGGGGGCCAGGAGGGCCAGTGGGATCCTGGAGTGCATCAGGAAGAGTATGGCCAGCAGGTCAGGGAGGGGATCCTGCCCCTCTGCCCTGCCCAGGTGAGGCATCTGGAATGCTGTGTTCAATTCTGGGCTCCAGAGTTCAAGAAGGACAAGGAGTTGCTGTAGAGGATCTAGTGGAGGCCATCAGGATGATTAAGAGGCTGGAGCATCTCTTATGAGGAGAGACTGGGAGCTGAGCCTGTTTAGTCTAAAGAAGAGAAGACTGAGAGGGGATCTTGTCAATCCATATAAATACCTCAAAGAGCTGTCAAAGGATGGGGCCAGATTCTCTTCAGTGGTGCCCAGCCATAGGATGAGGAGCAGTGGCCATAAAATAACCTCATGGTCAACCTCAGTATGAGGAGGAACTTTTTTACATTGAGGGTGGCAGTGCACTGAAACAAGCTGCCCAGGGTGGTCATGCAGTCTCCCTCTCTGGAGACATTCCAAGCTCACCTGGATACATTCCTGTGAAACCTGCTTTAGGGGACCCTGACTGGGCAAGGGGATTGGATTACATGATCTCCTGAAGTCCTTTCCAACCCTAGTGATTCTGTATACATCACTCAAATGCAACTTACATACTTCAGAAGCTATACAAGAAAAAAGTTGTACTTGAATCTGTAAGCAAGACATTTGAAAAATATAATTACCGTGAAAGAGGGCAGGTTGTTTACCAGGGCATAAGTAGTTGTGTGGAAGCCAGTGATGTGTCTCATCAGCTGACTGGCTGCTGGGATACTTACTACACACTGAGAGCTGTCTGTCAGTCATGCACGTTCAGGACAAGAAGCTGGGCTACAAACCTGACCAGCCAATCAGACAGGAGATAGACTGTGCAAATAGTCCAGGAATCTGAGCAACTGGAAGCTAGATATTCTTTCTCTAAATGCCTTTAGCCTCAGTTTCTCTTGTCGATAGTATATGCAAAAGTCCTGAGGCATGTCTAGAGACACTGGGTTACAGAATGGCATGAAAGTGTTACAGCAGTCACGTCAGAGAGTTGTGTACGTTTAAATCCAAAGAAGAACTGCAAGAGGCACACTTCTACTGACTTTGCATCCTCAACCTCTGTTAAATTTTCAAGCTTTTTTTCAGTCTTGTCTTCTCTTGGCTGCTTCTGTGACTTCAGAAGCCAGATAGGACATGTTGGTATGTTACAATTGTCATATGCTTCCTCCCAATACCTCCAGGCATCTGCTAGTTGTTCAAGAGGTCACTTAGAAGTCAACTGCACAAGATTGTTATATGAAATACTAGATGTGATTAAACCCGCCTGTAACCATAAATTTAAAAGTAGTAAATAACCTCTTTTCTTTATACATGAAGAGCTGCATGGTGCATTGCCTATTCCTTGTTATCAGAGGCACTCTGTCTCAGCTTTAGGCCATTTCCCAGCTCTGGACCATACAGCAGGGTGGTAGTTTTGGGATATTGAAGCATTTGGCACCACGGTTAGCTGTTCTCAAACTTCCTTAGTGAAAACTTTTTGCAATGTCTTCAGTTTTAGGAGAGAGATTTTTTTTTTTTTAATTCCTTGAATTGTTTTAACAAGCTGACTACTTTTAGGCACATTGCAACATTACCACCACTCATCTGCTGAATCCAGAGGAACTGTTGAATGAAATAATCATTGTTCTTTCAAAGAAGCATGTGGAATATGTTCAGAAGGGGTAAGTGTAAAATATGAGTTCAGCTTGTATTTGTCTAAACGGTTGCTAGTCCAGTCACTAAAAAGCAAAGTATTTAAACTTAGTTTATTGACTCCATTGTAAAATAATCCTTACAGAAAGTGTATAAAGCACTAAATGAATGTGTGCAATAAAACCTTCCCACACAGGGCAAAACTATGTTAAGTGTGTTCTAGCAGAGCTCTCATCAACAGGTATAAACCAATAGTACTAGGGTAACACTTAGGAAAAATTCACATCATCATCCTGTCTCATGTGAAATTTTAAATACCAAAAGTTGTTTTAGGTATAGTCACATGACCAACTGGGACAATTTTGGAAAATAGTGTGGATACCTTTTAATTTTCATTCTTGGCAGTTAAAAGACATTAGCCTTTAAGCAAGTGGTCAGTACATTTTAAAAAGTGTGCAGAAGCCACACACCTTTTGTGGATTATTTGAATTCGTACCGATTACTAGCTACTGATTGGTTAGATTGTTTCTTATTTTTGATCAAACAGAAAGCCTATTTCCTGAGCTCCCAATGCATGAAATAACCGTTGTGCTCACATTTCAATATGCATTTTCTCAAGTTCTTGAGTATTTCAGTGATGGGTATTGGTACAACATCACAGTATACATCAACCTCTGATGCATTTCCAAACTCATAGTATGGAAGGATGCTGGGTTGCACAGCAGCACCTGCTCCCATTGTAATCATTCAAACTCTGCATTCAGTTTTTCCTATTTTCACACCAGCTGAGCTGCAACCAACTGAGAGGAGAGTGCTCTTGTCTAGGAAAAACATGGGAACTTTCCATCATTCCAGCTCTGAGAATGGGGGCCTTGGGCTAGCAGGGGTTCTTGTGGCAGGGTGGGACATTGGTGCTGCATATTGGTCCTAGGGCATAATAATAAATATGGTGCCCTGAAACTACTGTATTTACAAAGCTCTCAGGTGACTAAATTGTGGACTGTTTCACAATGTTCTGAACAGCTATGGGATATTTTATTTAAAGTGCTTCTATTACTTTAAAATAGCATTGCAAAATGAATATGAAATGGTTCAATAATTATTCTGTTTTCTGTTCTGTTTTACAGTTACACCCTGAAATGTCAAACGCGGTCGGATTTTGGTAAAGTAACTATGGAGTTTGAGTTAGAAGTATGTCAGCTCACTAAGCCTGAGGCAGTGGGTATCCGCCGACAGCGGCTTAAAGGCGATGCCTGGGTCTACAAGAGGCTGATAGAAGACATCTTATCTAGCTGCCAAGTGTGAGTGGCAGAGTCTTTTATCACAATGTTTTAGAAAGGTCTTTTCAGAGAAGTGATTCTTTCTCACAGTCACAGCTATATGTGAAAAATCTGTCATCCTGGGGTTTTAGCCATCCCTCATTGTACATATTCCTTCTATATGCTTCCTTTAATATTAGGTTTGTAATAAATGTTCTACAACTGCAACTTTTCTGAAGCAAAATTCTGTAAGCCATTCCCTTGCTTACATACTTTTCACATATCTGGGTTTAAAAAGTACTGGTTTTATGTGCTGAAGCTTATTGTGGGATGTCTTCAGTTATCAAGTGTATTGTGCACAGTAATAGTCATTTGCATAATTCCCTTACTGTCTCTGCTTAAGTAGGATTTATTGAGATCATTAACTAAGTCACAGCTGTGGTTCCCAGAGTTACACTATATGCTCAGTGTTGTACAAAATAGGACGGGCTTCAGTAAATGTGAAGTCAAGAGTGCTAGGATTTAAACTGATCCCATATAAAGCATTGCACTGTCTCGTTACAAAGCCTCAGTGATGCTTAACAAACCTGTGCACTTTCTGATGCTCTTGTGTTAACATGATGATAGGAGGATCCCTGAAGAACACCACCACCTTTGAACTGTTCTGAATGGAAAAGGCATTTGTCACCCAACTGTCTGCAAGGAATTCAGTGACACCTTTAAGAGAACTTAAGCACCAGAAATAAAACTTGAAGTATGCAGAACAAAGCAAGAACATCTAAGAGTTGGTTGGGGGGTTGCTATCACAGCTTAAAAACAGATGCATATCTCCCTATGCTTGTGCAGGGTGTTGAGTGGAGTGTTTAATTCTGCCTTTAGTTGTGCTGCAGCAGAAACCACACCAGGCCAAGCCCAAGCAGCAGCAGTGGGAAGACATATGTTGAATCCTTTATCTATGCAGTGACATTCAGTAATACCTAGACAAATTGACAGTGTGCTGAAGCTTTTTCTTAAACAGGAGTTAACTGCCATATGCTGCATGTAAGCCCCACATTATTGCCTCCTAAGCAAAGCTGGAGGCACATCCACCGAAGCGTTGGGTGGGTGAGAGAGCTGAGCATTGCTGGAAGCTTGCAGTGATAGACATGAGATCTGGCTGCTAATGAAATCTGGCTGCTTGTTCTCTGTGACCATTACCTCAGGAACTGGAGGGTTACTTTGTCTGTATCAAGATAGAAGCATCCGTCAGTTTTGTTTCCAATGCCGGGTTGTCCAGTTGCTGCTTTATAGACAGGTAAAAGAACTGGAACATTTTTAGTGGATTTCAAGTAAAAGTAGAAAAGTTGGGAAGGAAGGAGAGCAAAGAGAGAACTGCTGCTCCTTGAAATGTTTCTGGTCAAGAACATTTTAGGTGCAGAAGGGACTAGTAGGAAAAGCAGGACAACATGAACAATGACACAAACTCACCAGAGAGATGGTAAGAGAGGTATTAATGAGAGCCAGGGGTGGTTGGTCACATTAATTGATAAGAGGGTGTGGAACATGACCATGTTCACTTTGGAAAGGTTATCTAATCAAGGACCTTGCCAAATGGGATACTAAGGAAAAGTGGGAAAGTCAGAAATTAAAATAGAGGGATGCAAATCTGACAGGCAGTCCTGCAAGACAAGTAGGACTTGATGGTTCCCTTCAGCTTGACACATTTTATGATTCTAGTCTGTGACAGAAAGACAACAAAACAACCCTGTCAGTCACAGCAAGTGCAGCTGCATCGAAACAGAACTTTGCACTTGGTAAGGGTGCAATCTTGAGGGTCTGGAGTGTTGAGAGTGCTGGTGCAATGGTGCCAGCCTGGTAGGCCATGCACAGAGCTCTCAGCCTGGTGCTGCCTCTGCCCCCCCCAACCCGGGTGTGTACATGTAATCTCCAGCAAACGAGAAACTGGAGCAGCACGGAAGTGGAAGGCCTCAGGTCTGGGCAAGGGTGTCATACGGACAGAGCGGGGGTGCTGGTTTTGAGGGGGACACAGAGGCCTGGAGTGTGCCCATGGGCCAGTGTGCAAGTGCTGCATGCTTGCAGTGAGCACCACACTGAACCAGATGGTGAGCAGGGGACCCGTATGGGGTCCAGAATAGGTTCTGGGGTACCCTTGACAATGCCTATGCTGTAGTAGGCAACTATGCTGTTGACATCCATTAACTGCTAGTACCAAAGTGTGAATGGTGATGCCCATACAGCACCGGAGATCTCACATGTAGTGTGTGACTGGCACATGAATTAAAGATTTGTGTTGGTAAAAGCAGAGCTAGCCTATTTTTCTAATAAATTGGTACTTAAAGCTTCATATCAGCACTTAAATACTTGCAGTATTCCCAGCTGCAACGTGACACTTCCTGTTTGGTTTCTGCATGCTGAAACTTGAGTCTGCTAAATATCAGATATCAGTTGGAAATCAGCTAAAACTGTCAGTGGAGCAGCCAAGGGTTGTAGCTGATACATATCTGGAGTGCTGCAGTATCATGTGATCTCTGAATTCTCTTGCTTTCTTGTTTCAGTACAAACTTCTCCCCAAGAACTTGGCTTCTGCCTGGAATTTGATCAGAATGAAGTAAGAGTAGAAGATGGAAGGGCTGATAGGAGGAGGCATATAGATAGCAGTTTCACTAATGAATAGCATGACGTGTTTTAAATCACCAGTCACAGTCATAAAGCCCAAGGGCTGAAGAATTGAAACATTTACTTGCCTTTGCATTCCTTGAGTTTTAAATTCAGGAATGACTACGGAAGTATTGTGTAATACCCAAACTGCCACTGCTCAAAAGCACATTCTCTGTGTGTAACTATCTTCTCCCTATGGTGACAAAACTGATGTTGTGAACAGACAAGAAGTAATTAGGATGTCTTGTTCATTCTTTTTAAGCTAAAGATTACTGATTTGATTCACATGGTCTTACAAGCTCTGATGTGTGAAATAAGGTTCTTCTTCATAAGCTACCATACTGACTTTTTTACTAGTATTCCTTGCTCTGAATGCATAGGATTTGGTGATAGGAATTAGAAAACAGGCAAGAAATAGGAATAATGTATGCTTTTTTAAAAAATGCTGCTACTATATCTCTAATTTTTTTTAATAACATTGCTGGAAATCTATTTCCACCTGACCTCAGGTGGACCAAGCTTATGGAAGCCTTGGCGCAGACAAACACAGGGCCAGAAGGTTTGTCTTGCTTGCCTGTGTTCACTCATCCAGGTTGTATGATGTCATGGGTATCTGTCAGTCTAGAAAGCATGCTTGCTTTGCTATTCCTGGGGACCTGTACTAATGTCAATCCCTTGGGATTTGTTTTGGAATCTAAACGCAATTTACGTTCATTTTTGTCTTGGTTTGGGCTGGGATCAAGTTTATGTCTTCCCGGGAGCTGGTACAATGCCGTGGTTTTGGTTTAGGAGGAGGATAACATTGGTAACACACAGACATTTTAGCTGTCGCTGGACAGTGCTTAACCTAAGTCAAGGGTTTTTCAGCTTCTCATGCTCTGACAGTGAGCAGTCCAGGGGGCACAAGGATTTGGGAGGGGGCACAGCCAGGATAGCCAAACCCAACCTGACCCAAGGGATATCTCCAACCATAGGGTGTTGTCAGCATTTAACCTTGCAGGGATGTTGTGGGTTGATGCTGGCCAAATGCCAGGCATCCATGAAAGCCACTCACTCACCCTCCCCTGCTGCAGCTGGGCAGAGGAGAGAAAATTTAATGAAGGGTTCATAGGCTGAGATAAGGACCAGGAGAAAACACTCCAAGGGCGAAACAGGCTGAATTTAGAAATATTAAGTGAATTTATTACTAACAAAATCAGAGCAGGAAAATGAGAAATACAGTAAGCCCTTAAAAATACCTTTTTCCCCCTAACACTTCCCTCCTTCCTACCAACAGTGAGGGGAGATGGGGTGGGGGTCAGTTTGTCACAAGGTTTTCTTCTGCTTGGCTCAGGGAGAGAAGTCATTCCACTGTGAGACCACGGTGTCCCTTCCCACAGGAGACAGTTCTCTGAGAACTTCCCCAGTGTGGTTCCAATCTCACAAGCAGCAGTCCTCCCAAAACTGCTGTGGTGGGGGACACTCTTCCACGGGGTGCAGTCCTCCAAGGACAGGCTGCTCCAGCCTGGGAGCAGGGTCCATCTCTCTCCACAGGGTCTTCCACTGGATCACAGCCGCCTCTGGGCATCTACCTGCTCTGGTGTGGGCACCTCCTCCAAGGGCTGCAGGTGGATCTCTGCATCCCCTGTGGATCCCCATGGGCTGCAGGGGCACAGCTGCTTCACCATAGTCATCACCACAGCCTGCAGAAGAATGTCAGCTCCAGGGCCTGGAGCACCTCCTGCCCCTTCTCCACTAACCTTGGTGTCTCCATGTTATTTCTCTCACATGTTCTCACCTCCTCTTCTCTAGCTTAAAACCGTACCACAACCTTTGTTTTTGATTTCTTCTTAAATATGTTATCATAGAGGCATTATCATCATCTCTAATTGGCCCAGCCTTGGCCAGCAGCCTGTCCATCCTCAGAGCCATCTGGGATTGTTTCTGCCAGACATGGTGGAAGCTTCTAGCAGTTTCTCACAGAAGCCACCTCTGTGGCCCCCACGCTACCAAAAATCAAGCCATGTAAAACCAACACAGGCAGGAAGGAAGAAGGGAGGGACAGCATTTGTATTCTTGAGTTGTGGTTAGGCATGAAGGAGTCTTGCTGTCATGGGTTTGTCTGAGCACCTTCCTGCCCATGGAAAGTGGGGATTTAATTCCTTGATTTACTTTGCTTGTGTGCTTTTTCTTTGCCTATTAAGCTATCTTGATCTCAAGCCAAGGGTTTTAACTTTTTTTTTAACTTCCATTTCTTTCCCCCATCTCACTGAGAGGAAGTGAGCAAGTAGCTGCACGAGTCTGAGTTGTCAGCTGTGATGAAATCATGACAATTGTACATGAATGTTGTCCTGACGTTACCATTATGCTTAAGTCTTACCTCTTGATGATGCTACCAAGTATATGAGTAATTACAACTTATCAATGTTTGATTTGTAAGACTGAATTCACCAAACTTTGGGGCCTTATCTTGACTCTCCATTTCATAGTCCTGGTGTTGATGTGATCTTGGTGCGTCTTCTTTTAAAAGCAGGTGGTCCCTATTCTTGTAAGTCCCTGTATGGATTGCATGCAGTAGCCACACTCTTTGTTCTTTTTCTACCATAACTACTGCTCCTACTACTCTGTGCTATGGATATTCATGTTCTTTTTGGTGTACATGTTCTCCGTTCCTCCCTTCTGTTCATATCCAGTCATCTTCAGTTTTGGGTCCATCATGACAAGAAAGATACTTGTGTGTGGATGAGGCAGCATCAGTGGCAACTGAGATAAGTCTAGGGGTGAGAGTTAGATTCAGCTGTACAGGGGAGTTCCTGAGTTTGGGGCTACCCAAGCAGCAGCCATCAGCCCCCTCCAGACCTGGAAGCCCTTGGCAGCCAAACAGTAAGGAGGGGGCAGTGCCAGAAGCAGCAAGGGAGATTTAAATGGCTCTAGGGAATGCAAATGGATCAGAACGAGGAGAACAGGAGTGAGCAAACAGGGACGTGCCATGTCAGTTTCTATGGATGGGATGAGCAAGAAGGGCTGCTCTCAAGCTCTCTGGGAGCAGCCAATGGAGGCAGAAAACAGACCAAGTAGTTGGTAAAGGACACAGACATTTTCAGCACCAGTCTTAATAGTGTATCCTCTCTCAGGTATAGCTTTGGCATGCTACAGAGCTGCTGGAGTTTTGGCATGCCCCTGTAGCTGCTGAAGTCACTGCGCCAGCCATGTCAGAGGCCTCCAGACAGCCAGACCTGCTGATGCTGCATACAGCTCTCCAGGTCTCAGGTTGTCAGGACTGCTGGATGCCTCTCTGTGAGGCTGAGGCTAGCAATCATTCCTTTTTCAGGTGTTGTCGATGTGCTGCATCCCCAGATGAAGAAACAATGAGGGGAAGTGAGTACAGTATTCAAGAGAAGGAGAGACTGATGAATTCTCAGAGGTGGTACAATCTAAAGAGTCTTGAACTTCTGTTGTAGTAGAGAGCCAGATGGATTCAGAATGCTGGCACATAACTAGTCAATGGTCCATTGAACATGAGACCTGGAAGCTGGTCTCTGCCAGTTCTAGGAGAAAGGCTCCTCCCCCTGAAAACATGACAATGACCAGTAGGAGTGACAGTTTTTACAACAGGTAGGAAGGCCTGGAAACAGAGAGACAGAGGATGAGGTGGATGAAGGTACTTCTGGGATGGAGTGGGTCCAACTAGGGCAACACAATCTACCTCTGCATCACACCCGCATTTGTTAAGAGGTGTCACAGTTTGCAGCTAGCTTGTAGCTGCCATATGAATCAGACCTTCAACCTCGGCCAGCCTAGAGGTAAAACAGGTCCTCAGATGAGGCAGGGATAGGTTGGATTTAAATCTACACAGAGACTTCACCCAACCACGTTCCATCCTGGGCTGCAGACATCTTACTGGTTAGGAGCTGGGCTGTGTGAGGATCAGACTAATGAGCTGTCTAGACCCGGGAGTCTTGAACTCCCTATATAAGAGAGCTCTCAACAACAGAAGGCTCTCTGTTGGAGAGCTCCGCATGGAGCTTTGAGGTGTGTGTGTTCTCACTGTCTCGAACCACCGACCTCACGGAACATGTGGACCTAAACGTAATAAAGAGGAAAAGAATAATTCTCATTATTCCCTTCTAAGGGGAACAGAGGGGTTGATATGGAGCCTGGACTCAACTTACAGAGAAGTCTACTCTTTCCCAGAAGGTCAAGTAAGGGACATTACTGGAAAACTCCCCAGTCTGCTAAGACTCTCTGCTTATTATCTGTTACTGGTTCTTCAAGTCAGCAGTGATGAGACAACAAAGAGAAGTCTGAGTAAAAGGAATTTCAGGACCTAGGGATGATTGGTTGAAGGATCAGGACCACAGATAGTGTTTTCCGTGGTCCTTCCAGTACCAAGGAATAATACTCAAAGAAACAATATTCAAAGGAACAGGCAGATCCATCAGATCA
>VZSE01004582.1:652349-817508 GCA_013398275.1 Promerops cafer | reverse complement strand
GGGATGTCTAAATGGCGGCGGCGGCGGGCGCTGGGGCTGGAGCGGCAGCTGGAGCCGCCTTCCCCCGCTGCTCCATCCGGGGCCGTGCCCGCCCCGCTCCGCCCCCGCGGACGTGGCTCGGCCGGGCAGGAGGCGCGGCGGCCACGTGAGCGCCCGGCTGGGGCGGCGCTTCCTGCGCTCCCGGAGCGGTCCCGCTGCTGGAGAAGTGCCGGCAGCACCGAGCTTCCCGTGCCAGGAGCCTTTGGACAGCGCTGCAGGCGCGTCGGGCGATCCTTGGTCCTGCGCAGCGCCAGGGGTTGGACTTTGACGATCCTCGTGGCGTTGCAAAATGTGGAATTTGAAGATGTAATCTGTGAAATAGCAGCTAACAAGCAAGCTCTGTGTGATGTCAAGGTGTTAGAAAGACAAATTACTTGTCGGTAGAAGTGCCTTGTTGCGGTTTAGGCCTTGACATGCTACAGTGACCTCAGACCTAGGTAGAGCCTTGGGAAGAAGGATGTAGCAATAATAGTGGACACAAAGAATGCAGAATTTACAGGCCTCAAGGACATTTGGCAGACCTCCCCTGGTAAGGATGAAACTTAATAAACCCAGCAACTGTACTGAATTACTTCTGAGTGGATAAAAGGCAATTCCCACAGGTGGAGATCATGGCTATTGACTCACGGACCACGGACCCCAAAAACCCCCCGACTCCTAAGCAGAGAAAGACTGAGCATGCAGATTAATTATCATGAGAAGTGAGAGACTCATTAACCAATAAAAGATTGAATACTACTTAATAAGAGAAATATGTAACTTGTAGATCATGCTTTCATTTGCTAAAATGTATAAATAGTGAAACCAGCTGCAGAGATTTTTTTTCTTTTTGCATGGACTGCTCTGTGTGTTTATTCACAGGCATAATAAAGTAAGTGTTGACAATATTTGCCGCTATTCTGACACTGAGCTTTGACATCTGTTATGCTGGATGCTAATTCTGAGAAGACTGGTGTTCACTCGGAGTTTGTGTTGCCCCTGGGAAGTGATTGCAGTCACGTACAAGCATTGTATTCTTGCATTTAAAAGAGGATTTTCAGTTAGAAATTACACATAAAACTGTTACGAGGAAATATGCCTACAGTTTCATAATATGTGTTACAAAAAGGGTGAGCTTTCCTAGTCTGTGATCTATAAGTAATATTTACCTTACATTTCCATTTTGAACTTAAATGAATCTCCCAGATGTGTTGTTTCCTCTTTGAAGATACCAGCAAAAGGTGAATAACAGTTTATGTAGAGACTTATTATTTTTGCTATCAATACTTGCTTTTGGCATGGCCAGAAGTTCAAGAATCAGTTGGACTGCCTCTTCATTATTTATNATGTAGAGACTTATTATTTTTGCTATCAATACTTGCTTTTGGCATGGCCTCTTCATTATTTACTCAGTGCCTTCTACGAGAGATGAATTCAGCAAAGCACTTTTAGGAGCAGTGTCACACGAACAGTCCTAACCTGTTTTCTGCTTCGTGTTTCTCACTTTTGGATGGCATACCAAGATGTGTTGGGAAAAAGCTGGCTGCAATATAATCTGACTAGGATAGAGAACTTGCTTGTATTGTAGAAGGAAATTTTATTGGGACAATCAGGAGGATCACTTTCTCACTTGCTCCCTGAGTTTTCCTGGAATTTCACATGTTAGCAAAATGTTCAGAGGGCTTTTCTTTTCTCAGCTGTTTTTCTGTGGACATTGCTATAGGTGTTAATACCTTGCAGTTGCTACTGCGTGCCAAGAGCTGCATCCTTCTCAGTTATCTTCAGGTTCACGTCAATGCAATAGTTTTGATAAGTAACCCCCTATTACAGGGCACTCCAAAAGGTAACTTGTTATTTTTGCTTGCTGTTTTTTCCTGAAACTTTTCTGGGCTCACAGATAAGGTCAATGTTTTTGCTTTCAGGAACTGTCAGAAGCTCTAAAATTTTCTTCTAATAGTTGGTGATTTTCTTTCCATATTTTGTTCTGCCCGCTGAAATCAGAAGAGATTACTTTTTTCTTAAAAAAAAAGGTACCAAGATTTATCTCTTCATTACTTTTTGTAATTCAGAGAAATAATTATATGGATATTGAATTCTCAGGGTTTTTCCCCCTTAATATCTATAGTACTTTTCAAAATTACAAACAGTTACTGTATGTGGTAGTTATTAATAATTCCAGTGAGAATCTCCCACTTAGACCCGTCAAGCTGACATTATTCTTTCTCACCATTGATTATAACTCTGGGGAACCAAGTTATTTGAAATTGATGCAGGCAGAAAGGGGTCATACAGCAACCCCCATCCCTGGAAGTTCTGTCAGCTGCTTTTGACTGGGTGGTAGTACACAAGACAAAACAGTGTTCACAGGAGCTCTTAATGAAGAGATCTGCTAAATTTTTGCCTGAATTGTGGTGGTTCTTTGCAGATTGGTTCATTCCCAAGTTTTTTGCTGGAAGGAAAATCCGTGTCTCAACCACACACAGATTCTGTATTTTATCTAAGAAAAAGAAAAAGGAGAGGGATACCTCTCTGGAGATCCCTCTTACAGAAATACAGGAGAAATTGTGTTCCACAAACTTGACTAAATAATTAGATGCTTTTTTTGAGAAATGGAAAAAATAAAATGAAAACTCTAGTAGTATAGATAAATTTGTCATTGCTAAACATGATTGCTTAATTAGATTTATGGATTCCATATGCTCCATATGATGGTAACAGGAAAGGAACTTCAGAGCTCCCTTCGGCCTTGTCTAAGGTTGCCCAGCTTAAGATTCTGTGCAACACTTGGGTTGGGGTGATGGTTTTGCAATATATACAGCTTAAAGCATACAGAGTATTTTTAGCCACTAGATTTTTTATCTTCTCTCTGCATGAAGAGTAGAAACAAAGTTGTTGACATGAAAAGATATAAAGCTATTTTTATTCTACACTGCAAGCTAATCGTTGCTACTAATTCAGTGCTAGGTTGGCTGTTTGGTGGGTTCGTGTCACTGTGCACAAGGATTTCATAAGTCCAGTCTTTCTCACCCAGGGAGTGAACTCCATATACTACAGCAGTATTTGTTAGCAGCACTGAGTATATCTGAACAACCTCCAATCTCTTGGTTTTATTGTTCTGAGTACTGTCACATATGGTGAAAGCAAAATTCTATTTTAAGCCTAAAGTACAATAGGGAAATAAAATATAGCCAGTAAGAGAATGTGTATGTGTACGTGCATATGGAGTAATCAGTAAGTAAGAAAGCCACCTGTGCCTAAGATAGAGTTGTCAATGTTAAAGAAAAAATAAAAAAGAAAATTGAAGATTAATTTCTAGATGTTACACTTCATGCTATGGGAAATTAACAAAGCAGATCTGTTTTCTTTGTGAGTGACTTTTACATCTCTAATCATTATTGGAGTGTATCTAGAATATTGTGTCCAGTTTTGAATGTTTCCCAAGCCATGCAAGAGACAGACAAAACTATCTTCAAGCTTCTGCAAAGTTGAAGAAAGAGAGAAGGTAACAAACTGTAACATTCACATCATGATCCTTTCATTCCTTTTCCCCTTGAAGAAGTAAAAAAAAAAAAGTTCATTAACTTTTTATTCCCTTGCTTACTTGAAATAATCAATTGCAAAGTGTTTCATCAGTGCTTGAAATTAGATTATTGCATAGATATCTGTGTAAGACAGAATTCCACACTTGGATTCAAATCCAGTAAAGGACTTCAGGAGCACTATTTTACCTTCAAACTTCTTGAAGTAGCTCTTTGGACAGAACCCTCAGCTGGAATCTGTGGAAGTTTGTCCCTAGAAGGGAAGGGGAACTGCTGCACCTGGCAAGTGGGAACTGCTGCACATGGCAACCAGGATTGTGCATTATAGATACTTTCAGTGTTCATAGTATCAGACTGAATTGTGCTCTGTAGCTGCCTGTGGTTCTCTGACTGTATCATGTCTCTTTCCATTGGTTTAGAGCTGCAGGATGTGGTTCTGTCCTTGGTCTTTCACTCTCTGTTGCTGCAGCTTTTGGTTCTCCCTTCTGAACTCACAAATCTGTTGTTGTGTTTTCTTCATCTCAGCTTGCTCATTTTCAAGTTCTGCTTGCACGATTTTAAGCCAAGGAGCCAGCTTGTTATATTTAGATAGTGGCTGTTGACGTTCTGCCAAGTTGTCATCCCTTTCTCCCTGGAATTTTGTTTGCAAGGACAGGAACCATTTCTGTGTGTATCCTCCTTTTCCTCCCTCCGTGCTGTAGGATGATGGCCAAGGAGTCAGGGGAGGGCTAGGTTCACTATCTGTGGATACACTGTGTGCATTCCATGTTATCCTTGCCGATGGGGATTTGTGTAGTTGACACTGAGAAAGGCTGAGGTGGCTGAAAGAGGAGGCCTGTGGAGATAGGAGGAGTTCACTCCTGAGGAGCTAAACTAAGTTGTATCACTGAAACTTGGAAGGACACAATGGTCAAAAAGTAACTTTTGTCGAATTAAAAGTGGTTTAAAGATTAAAGCCCACATCCTTGCACCTGCTAACAAGCTTGACTCTCACTCATCTCTCCACCTAAATCATGCTGTACATAAAGACAGAGAAGGATGGTAAGATTGGGCTGTGTACAAGGAGCTGAAAGGAGCTCCCTGTTCTATGAGTGGACAGAATCCCTTTACTGGGATCCTCTTTAACCCTTCATTTAATCCCCCTGTTTTTTATTCTTCTTTAGCAGCAAGTAATATCCCAAAAGGCTGGAGTAAAGAGTCCTTACCAACTTTCAGCATTTCCTGGGGGAACAACACTTTCTATCATCAACTAATTAGAAGAAGGAGAGGTCACATGGCAGGATAACATTCTATTCAGAGAAGGTGGAAAAGCAAATGAGGACAAATTTGAGTAAACGTCACTCATACTGTTACTGTAGTAGTGGAGTTGTGTCATTCTGCTATTGCAAAAGAAGAGGTGACACCCTCTGTCCAGTTTATGCAAACTATTTTTTCACCAACTTCAGTGGAAATTTTCCATCTGTGAAGATAAATCAATGTGGGCAAAATTACAAAATGATGAAAATTAAGACATTCACCCTTCTACAGTGCCTACAGTCCTTGCACCTGCATCAAGTTCCAGTGGAGTGACAAGTCTAAAGAGTATAATTTTCGGATTTTGGCCTAATGTACAGTAATCCCTGATTTTAAAGCAAGAATTTAAAAAAAAGGAAACAAAACCCACCAAGAAATCAAAATCAGCTATTGGCTAACCCATCAGACTGTAGAAAATCAAGAAAAGGAAATGTTAACATTAAAGAAAGAAAAAATTAAAGTCTTCCATGCTCTATGAATTGCTCTCTTTACTGAATTTTGAGAAGGCTGATTAAAGGGAGACTTTACTCGCTGAAGACAAAGAAAGAAGGCAAAAAAACATGTTTGAAATGCTACTGAGTTAGTCTGTTGGAAGAAGGCTATACATTTTTTTACCGAATTTCCTAGATATATAACAAATTCAGTAACCAACAGCAGTAAAGTTTGATCCACCATGTTTAAATGATTTGGTTTACTTTTTTCTTACACCACCTGTAACTGAAAAAAAAAAAAAAAACCTATAAAAAAGAAAAAGCATCTTAGATTCTGGCAGAAACCCTCTGAGAGTACTTCCTCTTTTGTTGTAGTACACTGTTCTTTATACCTGTTCTCACTTCTCTGTTTGACTGTATCAAGCCTGGTATGTGCACTGTATTCTCATGGAAAGAATCAGATTATATACTCATGTTATTCTCTCTCCAGTTGTTTGGAGGCTATATTTGTTGTGGCAGTGTTGTTGTAGGCAGTGGCTGCCTACCAAAAGTAATTTGTAACTTCTTTAATTTTTAATTTTTATTTAATGCTTTAAATTTGTAATAACTGTAATTAAACATAATTTAATTTAAATATTAATTACAATTTTAAATAATTTGTAATCAGAATGGGAACTGCAATGCAAATGCATTACTCCCTTCATTCATTACGCAGTTAATTCAAGGCACAACTCCAGCACCTGCATTTGGTATTCTTAGCACTTCTCTTTTATGTTATACATCTGTGAGGCCTGGCACTTACATATAAAATTTTGCAATATACGTACAAAAAACCACTACTACTAATTTTATCAGAGAAGGGTATTTTCATCATTCAAGCCTCCATGGAATCTTACCATGGCTTCTTCTGGAAAGGGAGTATTGCTAGTCGAGTTCAAATTATCTTCTCCAGGAAACTTTCTCAGTATCAAAACCTGAGTGTGTCTTGAATAGAGAGACAGGGGGTTGAGTGAGAAAATGAGACATGTCTATTATGGAGGATACTTTAATAATACAATCCAGCAGTGACTCCACATTTCTGCAAATGGCTCTTCATGAGGACCTACAACAGGCTTAACTGATAATTATTCTGGCAATGAAACATCTCCCAGGCTCCTGCATTCTTTTTTAGTATTGTTTTCCTTTTGCCAGCCCAACATTCTCCTTTGATGTGGTTGTTCTTCCTTGCCTAGGGATTCTTCCTCTGGGAAAAATGTATCCACACCCAAAGACTGCTTCCAATCGACTATGCAGAAAGGTATGTTGGTTCTACAAGTGTTTCTATGGCTTAGGGACTCTCTTGTTTTCTGAGAGGTATCCCAAAATTTATATGGACTCAAAAGAAGAATTAAGTTTTTTAGAGTGTTTTCAATGAATATTCATGGAGATAATACAGCTGAGGAAAAAAGCTATTTTGCTTGGCACTTAATGAATGTATCACTTGGCCTCCTCAGTGTGTATCCTTTTTCATCAGGAGTCCTCTGTCAAAAATATGATGAAACTACATCAATGTTCACAGCAGTATTCAACTATCATATTAGCTAATTTCTCTTTCATATATATGTGTGCCTATTCCATTTAAACCAATGTCTTGTATAAAGTGGAAGTATAGCCTAGAATACTGGAATATCAATCATACTGCACGAGGCAGAGAACATCCTGGTCACTTGCTGTGTTGCTGTAGTAACTGCTCAGGATATAGATGCCATTTTCCATTTTCAGATAGGTTTTTATGTCAACCATCTAACAGTCCCTTGACCATGCTTTGTTCCCCCCTCTCATGTCTCTCTGTGCTCTGCACAGTCCGTGTTGTTCATGTGCCTCACTCATGCCATGGCGGTAAGAGCTGACCTCAAGATTTAACAGTCTGTTGATTTAAACGGGCTTTGCACCAGCTGAAGATCTGTTTGACAGCACTGTGAACTACCAAGTACTGCCTGGCATACTTTGGCAGGGGAGGGGAGTGTGATAGATAGATGTCATTATAACATGCCTAGCACATGGCACTTGAAATCCCCCTCATGTTTAGCCACAGCAACAAGAACATACTGCACGTCAGATTTTCCAAGATGGGCTCAGAAGCACAGGTTGCTTCACAGAGCTGGCAGGCAGTGTCTTTTCTTGCCACTGACTTGTACATTTCATCCTGCAAATGTGAAAAAGAAGCTGTTGGTGGTCGTCTCAAGTCACTTCTTCCAGGAGGGAGCAACACTGCAGTTCTCCCAGGGATTCTGAGTATGGTCTCTGTACCCAGTTTCCCAGCTTGAGTGTGAACCAGAATATATACCTGTCCTACATAGTATGTTGTGTTAAGTACAGAATTAGTGCATCTTCAAATGTGAACAAACACTTTGACTCTTCATCTTCAGGAAATATAATAATGTAGCCATAGGAAGAGTAAGGGAGGTAGTATTTTCTGAGGAGTCTCATGTGACAGGGAACATGGAGCTACAGTGGTCCAAGCTAAATACATAGTCTGATAGATGTCTGTCCTCCCATGGATTAGGGGTGATAACTGGTAGATCTCTGACACCTGCATTCCCATTCTCCTTCTGAAAGTATCATCATTGCCTGGTGGACTGTTTCCCTTAACCCTGTTGCAGATGAATAGTTTGTAGAACAGTTTGTGCCTGCTTCCAAAGGAGCTCCTAAAGCCTGGGACAAAAAAAGTGTGCTGCACTCCAAGGCTGTAGAAAAAGTTATGCAGAAGCCTGAAGCATAGAAGGAATGAAAGTGACTGTGAAAATCCTCTGGCAGTGTTACATTTCAAACAGTCCCTTGTCATTACAATAAATGGGTATGTTTACTTAAGAGCGCTGAATAATTTATTAGAGAGTGAAATAATCCTGTAGAACAGTGCCTTCTCTATGCACATGGATCAACCCACATGGATTAAGAGTCCTCCAACACCTAGTTCCAGGAAAAAGGTCAGTAACCAGGTGAATTAATCTGATTTCTGTTGTAGGTGGCTGTGCATTGGGGAAAATGAGCATAGAGGCTCTCAAAGAGCTGACTTTATGGAAGTGTTGCAGATGCAAATGACACCTATTGCATCAAATCTTTTTAAAAGGTATCTCTGCACAAGCATCCATTTTTTCTGCACAATCACAGGTTTTTCATAGCTTTTATATATACCACTTAGATAATGGGACAATATCTACAAAAAAAAAAGAGACTGCATTTTAAAATTTTACCCTTTTGTACCATATAGCAAAAGCCCAGCACTCACTTTTATTTTGTTAATCCTGCATTGTATCAGTATATAAACAGATTATAATGTTATCCAATGCAAGGGTCGTTAGGAGCTAAAATGCTTCTAGCCAGGCTTGCAAATTTGGAATTCCTTTGGCTTCAATTAGAGCTTTATTTTAATAAAGATTGGAATTTAATATTTCAGAATATACCAAATAAAACTTCTCAGTATCTACTACAGAGGACACAGATCCTCACTTGTGTTTTAGGGAAAACAACCATGAATCTGTGGCAGCAGTGGTCATTCCCAGTCAAGAACTGAGGGCTTGAAAATGCACTATTTTTAAGGCTATATTATTTAATATTATACAGATGTGCCACAGTTCAGTATTGAAGTATCGGCAGCTGCTGGGGATTCATAGAATCACAGAATTGTTTGGGTTGGAAGGGACATTAAAGATCATCCAGTTCCATCCCCTCTACCGTGGGCAGACACACCTTCCACTGCACCAGGTTGCTCCGAGCCCCGTCCCGCCTGGCCTTAAACACTTCCAGGGATGGGGCATCCACAACTTCTCTGGGCAACCTGTTCCAGCCGCCCTCACAGTAAAGAATTTCGTACTGATATCTGATCTAACCCTACTCTCTTTCAGTGTAAAGCCATTCCCCACTACAAGCCCTTGTAACAAGTCCCTCCGTGTGCCGGCGCCAGGCTCTCCCCGCGCGGGGGCCCGGGAAGCGGGCGGGGACGGGAGCAGGACCGGAGCTGGGGCGGGTCCGTCCCGGCCGCGCTCGCCCGCGCTGCTTTTGGTCCCTCTGGCGGCGCCGTAGCGGCCGGGCCGGGCCGGCGCCTGCGTCCCGCGGGCATCCCGGCTCCCGGTTCCTGCCTTCCCATTCCTGCTTCCTGCCCGCCGCCGCCATGGATTACCGAGCGCTGGTGATGAGCCAGGTCGTGCCCGGGCAGTTCGACGATGCGGACTGCTCGGACAGGTGAGGGCACGCCGAGGGGCCGGGGGTGAGGGCGCTGGGAGGGCCGGGCCTCGGGCGCTGCCGGGCGAACACGCGGAGCGGGACGGGGAGCACCCCGGGACTTGCCCGGCAGCGGGGAAGGGAAAGCTGTTGGTGCTGCCCCGTTACTGGAGGAAGTGAGAGGAAAGGCTGCGTGTGTCTCTCGGCTTCCCTTTTCCATTATGTGTGCTGCTTTGGGACATACTTGTCCTGGCAGAAAACCGTGACACGTTACTGACACTACAGAATCGTAGCATCACTTAGGTTGGGAAAGACCTCTGAGATCATCGAGGCCAAGCTGTGACCCAACACCACCGAGCCAACTAGACCTTGGCACTGAGTAACAAGTCCAGTCTTAAACACCTCCCGGAATACTGATTCCACCACCTCTCTGGGCAGTCCATTCCAATGTCTAATCACCCTTTCTGTGAAGAAATTCTTCCAAATTCTTCTGGTGCAACTTTGCAACTCTAGGCCATGTCCTCTTTTCCTGCCACTTGTTACCTGGGAGAAGGAACTGACCCCCACGTGGCTACAGCCTCCTTTCAGGGAGTTGTAGAGTGATAAGGTCCCCCCTGAGCCTTCTTTCCTCCTCGCTGAACACCCCCAGCTCCCTCAGTCAGTCCTCATAGGACTTGTGCTCCAGACCCTTCACCAACTTCATTTCGCTTTTCTAGATCTGGTCCAGCACCTCCATATCCTTCCTGAATAGAGGGCCTCAGAACTGGACTCAGTGAATTAAAACACGGGTGAAAATGTAAATTCATTTATGGGAATAAGTGTATTCAATTTTGGTGACTGTAAAAATAATTTTTAGTTATACAGTTTATCTGTGTTTCTTTTAAGTGAATCTGTGGAAGACACAGAAACATGTAAAGAGGGTGAGGTCCCTGAGAACTGCCAGTTATGCATATGTGAAGAAGTTAATGCTGAGGAAGGAGATGGTGATGATGACAATGATGCTGAAGAGGAAGATGAAGACTGGGACTGGGATGATGAGGTGGGAAGACTCACGAAGCGCCACAATGCTGCTGGTGGATGCAATCCACAGGTATGTTGAAGGCTATTCTGTGAGCTTTGAGGGTGCCCGAGAGCTAATGGGGCCAGCCTGGAGGCTTTGTTTATTGTAAGTGTTATGTCGAGGACAAATGCAAGCAGAAATGTTTCCTGGAGAGAATCCCCTTCCTTTGCATCTGTTCTTCTGACATGCTGTATGTGTATGTACATTGTAGCCAGAGTGCCATTTGATTTTCTTATCTCAAGCCCTGTTGCTGGATTCTCTTTGTCACTGCAGTTTCCTTCTCTTCTTTACCTTTCTCAAATTCTGTTGCTTTGCTCACTCTGACCTCTACAGATGTTCCTTACTTTTTGGTATTTGTCCTCTTTGTTTCTGGGCATCTTCCCCAGCCTTTCTATTTATTTTTAGACTATCTGCTTGTCATATCCAGGGTGAAACCGGTTCTATTTTTGATTTAATAGTGAAGAAGGCAAAGCAAAATACAAGCATGGGAAATGGAGGTGGGTGCTTGAAGTGAATTAATTTAGAGTGTATGGTGTTGGCATAGAAACTCTGGCGTTGTGCAGAATGAAAAGCACTCGTGAAGGTAAGAAGGGTGCTAGTTCTCACATCAGCTTGGACACTAGAGATCCAAAACCTCATTTTTCTTATTGATACCAACTTAGCAGAACAATTGAGATAAATCAGAGTGCTGATCATAGCATAGCATGTCTGGCACTTGTCCTGGGCGGTATATTCTTGCCTTTATTTAGAGATTTATGCTGTTCAGTGATGGTGAAATCATGATCAGATGTTAGTTGTGTTTGGGGAGGACTACATGTAAGAAAAGACAGAATTTTGGAAAGTTTTCTCAGTTCATTACCTCTGCATTTTTTCCCTCTTATTTTATTCCTTGTTTCTGTGTTCTATTCTCTTCCTTTTACAGACAGAAAAAGTGCTGTGTGAGAGAGTTGTAACTTCCTAGACTAAAAATAACTCTGGTTTGGAGCACTTTTAGAATTTTAACTGATATGTTACCTGTATTTTCTTTTCTTGATTTATGTAAAATCTGGTGTTAATCCATGTCTGTTTCCTTATATATCATGTGGTTTTCATCTTACAGCTTTAGGCATAGGCATTTGAGATGACTTTTCCAATGATATGGTTTGAATTTCAAAGGGCTTTGTACAGAACGTGACTTGTGTTAACAAATCCTTTATTTCAGGCAAATAGACAGACCCCTAATTGCTCTTCAGCAAAACTGTCAACCCCTGCAGGCAAGGTTTTAAGAAAATTTGAACACAAAATCAATTTAGGTGAGTATAATTGCACTGCCATCCGTTATTTAAACAGTTACCACTCTGTGGCATTTTCAGACTAATCCTGCTTATGTTAAGCCAGAACTCACAGGAATGGGTGAGTTAACCATTGCCAAAGAGATTAAAAATGGCTTTTGAGTACTTGAAGTTGCCTTTAGTCTCCATGAACCGGCTGTCATACCCCTCTCTCTCCACCTTCAGAACTGCGTGGTTGTTTTGTTGGGGTTTTTTCTTTCCCCTTGACTTCTCCAGGCAACATAAAGTCTTTCTTCCCTAGATCCTTTGTAGGAACAAGCTGTTTGGGTGGAGGGAGAGTATCAGCTCTCTGTTATGATGTTGGTCATTCCCACAGCTGCTACCACAGCTGCGTTGTGTAGATGAATGCAGTCCCCTGTAGTACTGGGGGGGTACATTATGCAGCAGTTCTCTCCCAGGGGCAGAGTTCCTGTGCTAAGTGAGGAGGCTGCCGTCCCAGCTGGTGTGGTTTGATTTTTGCCCTGGGATGGAGATGGCTGCTCAGCACAGCCTGTCAGGACTAGTGGTAGCTGTGATTGGCAACTTCTGACAGGGTAGAGATCAGAGGTTGGGTTTTCCTTTTTAACAAAGTGGTGCTAGGATGAAGGCTCCTGGTATTTGTAGCCAAAACCAGCAGCTTTTATACATTTAGCATTTAATCAAACACCGTTTAAATGCATTGTTGAAGAGAATCTGGGAGGCTATTGCTTATTGTGTTAAGAAAAATGGCATTTGATTGTTATAAGAGAAGAACAGACAAATTTAATGGTGAGATGTTATCCAAAAAGCATTACTGGCATCACATTTCCAAGTCTATGGAATTGTCTCACTCATCTGTGTTGTTACGTTCTAGTCCTACCCTGAAATGTAAACAGGGTGAAGTGCTAGGTTAACACTGGTGTGTAGGAAACTTCTTTGGGTTTTGGGGTTTTGTTTTTTTCATTTCTTCTCATGTGTTTTTCAGATAAGCTAAATTTTGATGACTCTGTTATAAACAGAGTCACAGAAAAGTCTAGACAGAAGGAAGCAGACATGTGAGTATTACTTATGCTTCTATTTTCACTTCAATACTTTGAACCCAGAAGCGTAGTGCTTATTTCCTTGTTTAAATAAGTTTGTTAAGAAAAATGAAGTTTAGAAGTAGTCTACATGCAGTTTGCCCTTTGGTCTTCAACTTTTTGGTTTCCAAATAAGTTTCTGGAATCATCCCAAAGTTTTGATTCTTTTGTCACTGGTAGCACCTCTGATTGTGTTGGTGATAATATAATAAGACAGAAGTGTAATATAATAAGTTGGTGTAATATAATAAGACAGAAGTGATGAGTGTCGTTCCCCTAGAAAAGACCCTTTGATACTCTATTTTTCTAAACAGAAATCCTTAAGCTGCTAAGCTAAAAAGGAACTTTAGAAAGTTCCTTCTGATGATTTGGTGAGGGAAAAGTGTTCCTTCTTAGGAATTTTTTTTTTGGCCTGCAGCTCATAGCCCTAAGTTGTAAAGACAGATACAGTTTTGTCCTGTATGAGCATAATTCAGAAAAAGCAGGAAGATAATCTATGAAAGTGAAGGGCTCTGATGTTAATGGTAATGGTTTGTTGATTTTTTTCCTTTCTGTCCTGCTGTCTGCAGGAGAAACCTTTGGTTTTGTATGAACTGAAAGCCTTACTTCTTAAGGCTGTCATCTTATCTTTCACACAGAACATCACAGTTTGCTCTGTCAAAGTACCAAGCCCATATGTGGGATTGTAACATTTTATTTTCACTTCTGCTAGGTACCGAGTCAAAGACAAGTCAGACAGAGCAACAGTAGAACAGGTAAGTCCTTTGTTCATCAAATTTCCCTTTTGACCAGAGAAAATAGTGTAGAATTTTGGAATCAATTAAAAAGCAGTTAAAGCAGGAGCAGAGTTTTGGAAATCTGTTTCCCTCGTTATGCTGAAGAGACCTGTTGCTTCTTTCTTTCTTTCTTACATGAAGGTTAACTTTGATTCTATAAACATTTTAGAGCTCATTTTTGTGTTTAACATTGTGATTTGTTCATATGTGTAATGCAGAATTCCATCTTCAGCTTTTATGAAATTCCAAAGAACAAGAAAAAATGCTGACTTTGCCTTTTTTCTTTTTTTCTTCTTTAGCAAGACTGAATTATTAATGGCCTGAGCCCACATGGCTGTTCTATTTCATTTATGCTATCTGTAACCCAAGAAAAATCTTACTTTAAAACATTTAATGCAGCTATGGGTGGGACATTTTCTTTGTCTGTTCTAGAGTTAGCTTGAAAACATATGCTTAGTTTAAAAAAAAATTTTGAAGAAAAAGTGAAATATCATCCTAGATTCATAGCAAAATTTTGGGTGGTTGCTGTTCAGATTATTATTTGGTCCTTGAGAACACTCTGATGCCCAGGGTCCCTTAATATGATAGTAAGTCTGGACATTATTATTTGGTTTTGTTCCTCTGCTGACTTTTCTGTATTAAATTTGAGGTGTTGGACCCAAGGACCCGAATCATTCTGTTCAAGATGCTTTCTAGAGGTATCATATCAGAAATCAATGGCTGCATCAGCACAGGGAAAGAAGTAAGTTTTATTTCAAATAATGTAGTAGACTTTTTTTCAGCAAGCTGTGTGGAAGTTTATGATGCTCAGAAAATGTAGTGAAACACTTGGGCTTAGTTCTACATTTTTTGTGTTGCTTGATTGGTAAGAAGTCATCTTAAGAAAAAATTTATTTATGTTAAAGGAAACCAATTTTCCCAAGTATGAAAGATTTCTAAGAATGCTTTAATATTATCTTAAATTTGTGGATGTTGTTAATTGCATCCTTCAACAAAAACATTTGGCAAAGTTATGTATACCCACAGTATTAAATAGTACCTAAAAAAACATACAAACCCAGATAATTCCAATTAAAGACATACTTCCACCTGTGTAAAGGTGGAAACATGAGACATTTGGGCCATGCTTTAGGGCCTGAACAGTGCACAGGCTCAAGTTAACCCTTCACACACGGGCTTGTTTCAGTCTCCCAAGTGTGGAAGAGGCAAAGTTTTCTTGTGCAGTGTTGATTTTATTCTGAGGGCATTGTTGCACCCCTGCCCCATCTTATGTACTTCCTGTAAGCTGCCTTTCGTGAAAAAAGGATTGCCCTGGTGTGCAGTCTCCTTCAGCTGGATGCCACATAGGGGCTGGGGTGAGATCAGCTCTTTTCCAGGTGTCAGAATGAGAAGAAGAGAGAAGATTATGTTGCTTTAAAGAGCTTTTCTTTAATATTATTTCTTCCCTTTTTAATCTGATAGGCCAATGTATATCATGCCAGTACTGCAAATGGAGAGAACAGAGCAATAAAGATTTACAAAACCTCTATTCTGATGTTTAAAGATCGGGATAAGTATGTGAGTGGTGAATTCAGGTGAGTTTGACTTCTGCCTGGTTTTATTGGAGAAGAGGGATTGTTTTGAAAGGTGTTAACATCACTGGTGCTCACGCTGTGTTGATAGACTAAGAGTCCCTGTTGTCTTCTCTTTTTTTATTTAAAGATTTCGTCATGGATACTGCAAAGGCAACCCAAGAAAAATGGTGAAGACATGGGCTGAAAAAGAAATGAGGAATTTAATAAGGTGATTTTTCCAGTTTTTATCTCATCATGCAGAGGTTACCAAAACTTTTAAGTTTATAGGAAGTGCTCTCTTTTTGCTAGACTGTGGCTACCGCTACCCTATAGGGTCTCTGGAGTGTTCAGGAAAGTGTCTTAAGCTTCATTATGGGAGAGACACAAAAGGGGAGGGAAGATGGAAGATCTTCTTTTGTTTTCCTGCTAATGCTCTAAGCTCTTCAGCATCTGAACTCTGTCTGACATGACTGAACAGCAAGGAAAAGCTAGAAATAGCTGCTGCTGAGCAGCAGCACGCTGTGTGATATAGGTTAATCTAGGATTAACCTGAACTGTCTAAAGATTCTTTGACACAGGAATGCTTAGAAAAGGGTCAGAATGCTTAGAAAAGGGTCAGAATGGTTGTGGCTTTTTGTGTGCATTTCCTAGCTGTTCTTCACAAGGGAGAGTTTCCTGAGCTCTCACTGTGTATTACGTTCAAAGCTGCAGAGCTCCTTTATGCACTAGTGCAAAGCAAATAGAATTTGGTTTTATTTTTTTTGTGGCTTTGTTCTTGTGTTTCAGGTTGAACACAGCCCAGATACCTTGCCCAGAGCCAATTATGCTTAGGAGTCATGTGCTTGTCATGGGCTTTATTGGTAAAGGTGATAGGTAAGTATCCTTAGAAGATAATTTTTTTTGTTTATTTGGGATTTTTTTTTTATTAATTGCTTTTTCCAAAGGTTTATTAAAGCCAAACAAACCAAGCCTCTGAATTTACCTACAGTTACTGTAGGCCTGTAGAGTTAACATGTGCATGTAGTCTGTGGAATCATCCCAGACATTTGTCATCTACTATTGCAGGCAATCTGTGTGATTCTGAAGCCTCAGTTGTATGCAAAATTAATTGATAAAGTGGCTTAACCAGAGATCAATGCTGGAAAGGCTTGCTAATCATATATGAAGATAGTTTATTTTTTTGTAGTTACTGACATAAATGTAGCATGGTCCAAATTAGCTCTTGTTGGAAATAGAGCTCCAGAATCTTTGGCAAGCATGTAGCAAAGTTTTGCTGCCCTTCCTCCTGGCTCCTTGCAGTTGGTTGCTCCTCCTGACTTGCTTGACACACTCAGGGAGTGAAAGGATCAGGCACAGCAATTAAAGCATTTGCATCTGGTATGAAGAAGGAAAAAGTATTTAGTTTCTGTTATTTTTTTTTGTAATTTCAAGGCCTGCTCCTCTGCTGAAGAATGCTCAGTTGTCTGACTCCAAAGTCCGGGAGCTGTACCTACAGATCATCCAGTACATGAGAAGAATGTACCAAGATGCCAGACTTGTTCATGCAGATCTCAGTGAATTTAATATGCTGTATGTTTTTCATCCTTGCTCTGAATTGTGACATCTAAAATGTATGCATTGGCAACTTCTGTGTGAGAGTACTGATGTACCTTTCAGCGAGGGTGGGGTCCTTGTTGTTACTGGGTTTTGTAACTTATCTAATTAATTATGTAGCTTTTAACCCAGATCTGAGCTTTCTCTGTTAAAAAAAGCCAGCAGGCAAACAAACAAACAAAAAACATAAAAAAGAAAGAAAAAAAAATTAAAAACCATGACAATATCACCTCACAAAACTCCCTCACAACCAGAAAAAGACCCGTCAACTCAGGCAAAAATTAGTAAGGTATCATTTTTATATAAGGCATTTTATATTAGTAAGGTATCATTTGACTGCTATATTTTTGTAACTTTCTTGATTTTTTCCTTTTTCATGTGCCTCTCTGCTTTTTTTGTTCACGAGCAGATTGTTTTTTAAAAAAGTTTAATTATACAGCTTGTGCAGAGGAGGGAAAGAATTGACTGAAAAAAGCCACCCTGGCCCTAACATGCAAGGCATATGCTGGAGAAAGCAGTTAAGGTTTTTTTGCTGGTTGTTAAGTTTGAAGCATGCTTTGTTCCCTGCCCCTCAGTGGAGTTGGTGCAGCTCTGTGTGGTGTTTCCTTGCAGGTACCACGGAGGGGACGTGTACATCATCGATGTGTCTCAGTCCGTGGAGCACGACCACCCGCACGCGCTGGAGTTCCTGCGCAAGGATTGTGCCAACGTTAACGGTGAGGGGGCTGCACTTCAACCCTTGTTCTGACAGCTGGTTTATTTAGCAGGGTGCACTCAGTTCATCTTATGTTCTTTCAGGTGTAACTGACAGTAGAAGCTGTCAAAATTCCATTAAAATACTTCCTTTCCTATGTTCTCATGACTTCCTCAGGGAGCAGTGTACTGTGCTGAGTTCAGAGTAGTGCAGCCTATTTTGCTAGAAATCATCTCTCTGAAATGAGTCACGTGGCTGAATCTCAGAGTTAGGATAGATCTAAGATCACTCCCAGTCTGCAGCAGTACTCACCCCAATCTTAACTTCCCTTACTTAAAATACTCTGCAGGCATACTGATGTGTTGCCTTCTGTGAGCTGAATCCACATCTGGAATTCCTCAGCTGGCAAGACGTTTCTGTGTGTTATAAAGTTCCCTGCACTAAGGGCAGCTGAGAGGATCAAGGCACAGAGTAATTAATTAGAGATGTTATCACTTGTCATAGTATTTTGGTAAGTTAAGTTTAATGGTGTTTTTCTCTTGAGAATTTGATCTTCATGTGTGAATATACATGTTATGTAACAGATACACACCTCCTTGTAGGGTGTGTCCCCGAAGACAAAAAAATCTCTCATTATAGGCTGCTTTTGTCCCCCCTTTCTTTTCAGATTGACTTTTTTCTTATTTTACAGAGACTCTTGGAAGTCTGACGCATAATTAGGAAAGAACTGTGTGCATCCTGTATGTCTGTTGATATCCAGAATGCTACTTTTTCCTTATTCCTTTTCAGTTCATGCATTTCTAGTAACTCCCTTCTGTCTCAGCTAGTCACGCCCTTGCTCTTTATTCATGTCTTTTGACTTACTCTCCCTAGATATTCTAGTGTCTCAGTGAGTTGCAGTGGTTTTGGTGTTGTTTTGTTTGTTTTCTGTCACTACAACTTTCTCTGTCTAAACCTTCTACAGAGACTCTAAGAAACACCTGGTTTTGCCCTAGGTGTGATCTTTGCAGAGATTTGTGGTTCCATGGGCACAGAGAGCTGCCTCCAAACTAAGTCCTTTTCTAATCCTTCTGTGATTAATTTCTCACAGTGAGAGATCTTCTGGGAATTTTAGTAGGAAATACTTGTTAAACAGTCCTCAGTGTCACTTGCTGCTGTTTTTCAGAACAGAAATGCAGCCTATAAATTTGGTCATAACTGATTTAAGAAACCAATTCTGAGTGTAGTAGTGAGGAAGATTCTAGGACATCAATGTGTCTTCCCTTTTGGGTGTATCGTAATGAAGCTGTACTGTATTTCAGTGGCCACTTGTTTCTCTCTGGCAAAAGTTTGAGGTCTCCATTCCTTATTTGAAATACATTTTTTTGTCTTAGTCATTGCAAATACTACACCTGTCTTGAATTCTTTAATTCTTAGCCCGTACTCCATTAAGTTGGGATCCTGCTGAAATTGATTTGGCTTTTATATTTATGCAGTTTTTCTCCGTTTAGTATTTGTTGCATCTGGGAGATGAACAGTTTTATTTCAGATGGCCAAGAATCATCTGGTGACTAAAGTCCTTATGATGTAGAACGTGCTGCTGAGACTTTCCCAAGTCATCAGTTGTTGGCTTGCTGGAATTGTCACTAACATTCAAGCTGCGTATATTGGATGGAATTACTAATGGGTTTTGTCTCTCCCTTGTTTCCTGGCAGACTTTTTCCAGAAGCACAATGTTGCAGTGATGACAGTGAGGGAGCTGTTTGAATTTATTACTGATCCTTCGATCACAAGTGAAAACATTGATGACTACCTGTCTAAGGTAAGACCTCATGGCCTTGTTACTGAATAAGAGGACCATAAAATCAGATCTCGTTCAAGCTCCATCATCTCATTTATTCTGCATCCTACTAAAAGGAAGCCAGCACATGACATTGTTGTGCTAGTGCTTCAAAAATGCATATAGGTCTTTTCCATTTATAACATTATATGGTGGCACTACTTTCATTGCATGTTTTCCCAGAAAGTCTGTCTAATCATGAAGACTCAAACGTCTATTTGAGGTGCTGTTAGAACCAGGATGCTTTAAGTTAGCTCTTCCTTTCTGGCAAGGAGGAGCTCTGCAGAAATATAATTGTGCTTATATGGAGAGTGGTGTTGTACGTGCTGTAGCCGTGCTGGGCCTGCCACAGTTTGGTCTGGGGGGAGCAGCAGGTGTGTTTTTCCTCCTGTTAGGGCCCTGATGTGCAGCTGTCAGTGTGCTTCGCAGCAGTGCTGGTCACCGTTAGGTGTCGCTGAAGGCATTCCCATAGGGAGAGCTGGAGTGCGTGTGAGTGGCGGTGGAGTACAGGGAGAAACGCAGATGGGAATAGCTGGATGTGATTCTAAAGGCTTAGTGGTGCGATTCTAAAGAATGATAACTTTTCTGTAATGTTTTGTATTTCTTTAGGCAATGGAAATAGCATCGAAAAGAACAGAAGAGGAAAGATCCAGTCAAGATAAAGTGGATGAGGAAGTGAGGATTTCTGTTCCTGCTATGAAATTAATATTAACCTTACGTCTTCTAAACGCAGAAAAATGTTCTGTTTTCTTTGGAAAAAAGTACAATTGATGATAAATGAAACATTGTTTGTGATACTGAGGTGTCTTGACCTAGTTGAGATGTGAAGTATTAAGGGATGCCATGTGTAAAAGCTGACAGCAATAAGCTGTTAGAAGGCAAATATTCAATTTCCTAAACCAGTTTGTTTGCTCACATATAGGTCCCTTGATGTATCTTCCAGTTCAGGTTTAGTTAAGAAAAAACCTGAATAGAGAGATCTGGTTATGCCAGTGGTTTTGGACCAGTGATACAGAAGCAGGCTATTTGGATATGTGCATTGGCCAAATTACCTATCTAGCTCCACTCCCAGTGTAATTCAGTTCTTCCACTGCTTTTACATTAAGTAAAGCTATCTCAAGTCCATTACAGAAAGCTGTTAATATTCTGGAAATGCTTGATGTAAAGATAGAACCATTTCTGTCTTAGTCTTAACTATCTGTTACAGAAGAGTTTAAAAAAAACCAAAACTAACAAAAACCTCTTACTTTTGGGGTCAATACTACTTGATTTATTCAAGACTTTTTTGTCTTGGAGCTCAGCAGGTTTCTCTAACTGCTTCAGGCTTTGCCAAGGAAAGATGGTTTTTGTTTCCCAGTGTAGCCTCAGCATAAAAGTACTGAGGTGTAGAGTCAGATTCTAGTGTTTGGTAGCAAGCCCATCTTCTGCAAGCAAGTTACTCCTCTGTTTATGTGAGTTACTGACCTGTGAGAAAGGTGGTTTCGTAGCATCGTTCATTTGTCTTAGACTTTCCATGTGACCATGGCTAATTTGTGCCACTTCCCTTGCAAAAGAGTAGAGCTGAGTAAGGGCAGCTCTGTGGGAGTGGGGGCCTGTGCTTTGTGCACAGCTCTCAGATGAGCAGTGGTGATCATGAAGTGCACTGAGTCTGTACTGGAATTGAACTGATACCATGAAACAGAGAAGCAAAACACACCTCTCTGGTCTGGTAGAGTGGTAAGCTTGCTGAAAGACTGTTTCAAATGTAACAAATTTTAAGTATGTTGTTGATACTGCAGTTAGTTTTTATTGTACTGTACTGCTGCAAGAACCTTTTTTGAGTTGGACTGTAGGTTGAAGTGGGTGTTGTTACATAAAGAGATTAAACTGTAGCAGTGCATTCCAATGGAGTTGCCTCCTGAAGGCATTGTAAACATTACAATAAAAACATAAGAAAAAATTCTTAGGATACAAAACCTTAGGACTCAAATAGGCTAAGAGATGATTGGAGAATTTTGTAAGTGGGCTGGTGTGAGTCACACTAAGGAAGGAGCCTTATTAGTTGGGATCTATCAATAATGTCTAGGTTGCACATTAAGTCTGCCTCTGCAAAAAATAACCAAACAAAAAACAACTCTGTAGTTCAAATGGTAGTGGATGACTGCTATGTTCATTTGTTGTTTCTCTCATTGTGATTATTCTCCTAAGGATGCATAATTAGGAGAGAAAAACATCCTGACACTATATATAAATTAGTAAGTCTGTGTTTCCTTTCACTGTGCTAGGTATTTAAGAAGGCCTACATACCTCGAACTCTGACTGAAGTTAAAAACTATGAGAGGGATGTGGACATAATGATGAAATTGAAAGAAGAGGATATGGCATTGAATGTTCAGCAAGATAATGTGAGTAGGCATGCTGAGGCCCTGCAAAAAAGAGAAAGTGAATATGAATTCTTTTTACTGGAAACTGTTAGCAACAAACAAAAACAGAAGCTTTGCTACCGAGGTGTGGAGTTCTAAATCTATATCATACTTTAAAATTGTCTGGTTAGTGCTTAATGCTAACATTGTGGATTTTATACTGGTCTTTGTTTCTTTAAATTTGTTTTTAGGTAGTAGTTTTCTCTGGGTACAAAGAATTTAGACGTAATTTGATAATGTAATTTCTTCTCTCCCTTGGAGCAGATTCTCTACCAGACTGTGACAGGACTGAAGAAGGATTTGTCCGGTGTTCAGAAGGTGAGAGGGTCTTTTTGAAATCCTTCATTTTAGCCATTTTCAGAAAAGTACTTACAGGTAGTTCAGAGAATGCCTGGTCCTGCAGCTGGCACCCTGAACGAAGCCTCTTGTGTGCAGAGGTACCATTTGTGTCAGAATGGGTCTGGCATGGCAGCGCATCTGCACAACACAGACTTTGCTGCCCTGCACTGTGGCTGATGCTGGGTTGCTTGAGAATGAAATTATAATCCTTGCTGTGGTCATGATCTTTAAAGGTAAGGTGAATATGAGGGAAAGTGTTTTCTGATTATGGAAAATGTAATAGATTTAAACTGTTGCATGACTGCAAGTTTTGATATGTTCAGGGTATCTTTGTTGTAGTATTGCATAAAGAACAGTCCACCACTATCAGGCATAAAATATTATGTCTTACTCTATTTGAAGTACTTGACAGTGACACTTCTGTAAAGTACATTGGATGAGAAGATGGATACAGATCACTTGGAGCCATGTCATTCAAGGCAGAATCCTGTGTGGATTCCCCCTCCTTACTTTGCTGTCTGGCAGTGGTGTAGACTCTTGATTTAAAATGGAAATATAAATATGGATGGGATCAGGCTGTAGCACAGTCTCCAGGCTTGTTTAAGAATAAGTGAATGTTCTAGTGCAGATATTTGTGTTTGCAATATAAAATACATACAGTGCCCCCAAGGTAGATTTGGGCATGATCCAAGGATAATTAAAAATAGGCTTCCACATATGTTAGCAAATTGCTGTTTAACTTAGGGAAATTAGTTTGGGAGTGCAAATAACAGCTGTGCTTTGAGCCCTGACCTAAAAGAATCTGTGTTGTACATTCTAGATTCCTTGTTCTTAGTTTGGCTTAACCTACTTTTCATTCTTTATCTTGAGACTCAGTGAGGGCTGTTGTAAGGGAGATAGCATCAAATTGCTCAAGGGTTTCTTTGCAGCAGATTCTGGGGTTTTTTTGTGAAGATATATATATACATTGTGCATTTATGTGTGTGTATGCTGTCATTAGGTTTCTTGGTTGTGATTTGATATAATTCTTGATATATCTTGCAGATCCCTGCACTTCTTGAAGAGGCAGACAATTCAGAAACAGACTCTGATGACGATGATGATGATGATGGTGGCAGCTCAGAGAACTCTGATTCAGGCTGTAAAGAATCTGTACATCCCAAAGATAAACCTGCTGAAGTTAGCATGGACAAAAAGGTCAGCTGGCTGGGAATTGTTTATTTTTTCCCACCTTTGCTTATATGACACAAAAAAATCCAAACTTAGTGGCTTTTGCTTCTTCTTGTCTGAAACAAGCTGTGGACCTTTCCTGTTGCAGAGAACAAGAGCAGAGGCAGTGAATTTCATTGGGGATGCTTTATTAAAGGTGGTTTTATGTAGAGCAGTGTGGAACACAGCTCTCTGTAGCTTAGGCAAAACTAGAAGAGAAATCTCTACAGGGAATTACAGGGCTACACAAAGTAGAATTCAGTGAAGCCTGGGCAGCTTTTCAGTCCCTCTGGCTACTCTTCCAGGCTTTGGTGTTTAGGTTTGTGGCTGTGGTCCCTGATCAACCTCCTTATGCCCAGATAGCTGACCTGTATGCCCACTTGATCTGTAGAACTGGAGATTTGGTGACAGTGTCTGTACCACAGTGGCTTTTGCAGTACCGTTATTACAGGCTGGCTAGCTTTGCTGTGGGCAAGAGATGTAATGCAGTCCAGCAAAAGGATTATGGTTAGGGTCTGGGGTTTGGGGTTTTTTTGAGGTTTCATTTTCTAAACTGTGGAACAGTATGCTCAGTTTTGGTGAGGCTTTGCTGCAGAGTATCACTCATGAGTGAGAGCCTTGTAGGTGCTGTGCAAAAAAAAAAAAAAAAGCACGGTGAAACTTGCGGGCTTAAGGGGTTCAAGATTTGGGACATTGCATTTTAGGTTTTTCTTCCTAGAAAAGGAAAGATAATGTATTTCATATCTGTCAAATAAAAATGCAGCTCTCTACTACACACTGCCAGTCTAGAGCTCCGCCTTTCAGATGTGAAGCAGGGAAGTCTTGGCCACTTCTCATCTTAATTGATAGGTTTTCATTTGGACTTCTTTTTGTGTGAGATGAGGGTTTTTTTGTAACCTGTGTGTTTAGCTGTAAGTTGAACAACTGATTAGCAGCAATTACTTCTACCTGCCCTTTCCACTTTGCTGACTTTTTGTTTTCTAGTTGAGTCTCATCCCTTCTGTGTCTGGCACAGATTTACAGTGTGCTGCAGTAGCATGGCATTCTTTCCTGCCAGTCCTGCTGATGATCAGCTTGCTCTGAGTTATCAGCACTTACTGGATCAATATTTTTGCATGACACATAGAAACACATACTATAGTAGCCCTGTGGGTAGAAAATGTAGACCAGACAACCTGTTGTAATCTTAGGTGTAAATAGCAAGAGTTAAAAGTGCCTCTTGTTCACTTTATTCAAAGGTTGCATGAAACTCAAGTTCTAACTAGTTTGAATTTTGCCTTGTCATTACCAGTGTGCAAGTCTAGGCTCCACCCTCAACGTGTATTTCCTCTTTCCTTTCCCTTCACCATTTCTATTGATTTTTTACATTTCTTTATCTTGATAATGTTATTTTTATGTCATGTGTTAATTAACTTGTTAATGTAATGATTGACTTGCTTAAAATTCTTCATTCCCTTCCGGCTTTAAATGAATGGTGTTTGATTCCTTATAGGAAAGGAAAAAGATGGTTAAAGAAGCCCAAAGAGAAAAGAGAAAAACCAAAATCCCAAAGCATGTGAAGAAGAGGAAAGAAAAGACTGCAAAAATGAAGAAAGGCAAATAAAATCAGCTTTGGCTCAGAGAAAGGGATGATATGTTGTGGATTAGTCAGTCACCATCTTTTTTTCTTTATTAAAAAATTAAAAATCCTTTATTTATATACATACAGTATAAACTGTGAGGGTGGTTTTGTTAATAACATGGTGTAATTGTTTGAACAGGTTTCTCAATGGGAAAGAATGAGTCTAACATTTGTGCCTGCTAAAATTCTTTACCTGTGCAGGTTTGACTTTTTGCTAAACTCACATTGATTTGTTCCTGTGTTCTTACTCCTCATGCCTTCTTCACAGTATGGAAGCAAATTGAGCTCTGCAGGCTCTCAAAGTCCCCCTGGATAACCCTGCAGGCATTGTGCCTTTGCTGCCTCCCTGTGCTTGCATCACCATTGATGGCCAAGTGCACACGTGGCTGCAATCCCTAGTTTGACCTTCACAGCTTCTTTGGTGCCTTTGGCTAGAAATCTCATAAGCAAGGAACCAATTGGGGCTTCCAGATCTCTCTGTCTTTCCTTCTGCTCCCTTTCTCCACCCACACAGGGATTGATAGCACTCTCACATACAGTACTCATGGAAGTGTAGACAGTATTACTGGAGCAAGAAAGAGTGGTATTTTCTCAGCAAATGGGGATGTTTTTTGGGACACCGAGATGAAATACGTGCATTTTGGAAATTGGCATTACATCAGGCACAAGAGAGGGGCCAGCCCCTGACTTGGTAGTGAAGGAAGGAGGACTTGCAAGACCTCTATCCAGAGGTGAGGGAGTACTGGTGATGGCTTGCTCTCATAACACCAAGGGCTTAGATGCTGCCAGAAGCATGGACACCTTTATTTCCTGCTTGTGTACAGATGTATTCAGGCAGAGGTGGCCTTGGTGATGGCTGTCCTGGGCCTGGCTGGTTGTGTTCCTCAGTGCAGTGCTGAAGGTGGCTGAAACAGTAACAGCTTTGTACACTTTGTCCTTGAAGTCCCATTGGTCTGGGGATTCTCCCTGCTGATTGACAGGGCTGTGGTCTGCACATCTGCCGCAGCAGCTGTGATTCATGAAGACAGTGCACCAGGAAGTGAGTGTAGGGCCTAAGGGTTGTGGATGGAGTGGGGAATTGTGTCCAACTGGTTGCCTTTCCCCAGGAACAAGCTGTGCACTGGGCAGACCTTGGTGTTTTTGGTGAAGTGGGGTAAGCATAAGTGACTGTGGAGCTGTGTGTGCTTTATTTTGTGTAGCTCAGCAGTGGTAACTCCACCAGGAAACTGGTCCATGGCTGATCAGTGTGAGTCGGGGGTTGTCAGACACAAGAGACAGCCACCTTCTCTTTGGGTCTGGCTGCTCTGAAGACAGGGATAGGTGCTGGTTCTTGGCAAAGAGCCTGGAAGCCCCGGAGACAGAGCGTGTCCCGTGGGGTTGTTTACCTCCTTTAACTGAGGAGACACTTCAGAGAAAGGAGGTTGCTCTCATCTGTGCTTGAGGGAAGAGGAAATGTCCCAGCCCACATAACCTTGTCTTCCCTCCAGGCCGTGCACCGCAGCCTTATCAAGTTTGCCTAGCTCTAGCTGTCCTGTAGCAGGAGGGTGATCCTGAATCTGTCATTTTGGATTGGAACCTTGCTTGCAGTGATGTGCAGCAGGACTGTCTGTGCAGGCTGTTCAAAGCATGAGCTGCCTGCCTCAGGTATTTGCTCGAGGACAGGTGTACACAGTCGGGGTGTTGGCAGGGGACCTGAGGTGAAGCACAGCCAGAAAAGCCCATGTGCAAGTGCAGATGGCCTGGGGGTGGCTGTTGCAGTGGGGTATGTGCTTGTCAAAGGTGGGCTGTGAGTGCAGTTCATGTGTCCTGGCCACTGCACATCTGACTGAAGTGAGGCAGTCCACAGGAATGGGGTTCATGGGGAGCTTCTTGGGCCAGAGCCATGAGGTGGAGCATCTTCTGGTGATCCCTGAAGCAAGAGAATGGTTGAAGAATGCTACATGTAACTACCAAAAGGCACCAGTCTGATTGGGTGTGAGAAGGATGAGGATGGGATGGCATGAAAAAGCTCCAAAGTTAACTCAGTTAACCCCACTTTTCCCCCAGAGAAGAGGCTCCTACAAGGCCCACTCTGTTTGTCATGGCAGCACGTTTTTGCTGTGCCCTGCTGATGGCACCTGTGCAGACAGAGTAGTGTTACCATATACACCAGTTCTATGTATAAAAACAATGGGGACAAAACCAGCTCAAACCTAATGCTTCCCCTTTATCTTCCATAATTTTCCTCCTACCCCTTCTTCCTCCGCTGCCCAAGATTGTACTTGCTGGGAGGGCTCTTGGGTCTCTTGGGGACTATTGCAAGAATCTCCATTGTGGAGCTCACCTCATGTCACAGCACAAGCAAACACCCTGGAGAGGTGGGCTGTGGGGTGCTGGTGGGCTGTGGAGCCAGGAGATGACCCTGAGATGCCACAGCAGCAGTGAGACTGAACTGTGCAGGTGTGATACCTACCCCGAAGACTGAGAATTCCCTTCTGCTGACTGCAGACACGTTCCTCCTCTGCTCCACTGCTCGCTGGGTGTCCCAGTGTCAAAGTGGAGCACTCTGATACTATCTTTTCCCCTTTTGAATGAGAACATCTTTACTGAGGTTGTGCCATAAACTCTCTTGCTTTGTCCCTGAGGCTTTGGGAATGTTTCTGCTAGCAGGGTTTTTGATAGCTGTCTGGTGTTTTTTTCAAAGCACAACTGTATTGTTTTCTGTCTTCTCTGAAAATGGATTGGAGTCCAGTTCTGTAGGGCAATCTGAAGGACTGTTTACAGCTGCAAAAGCAGAACTTTCAACTGCTTTGATACTCCTTTCTGGCTTAAAGTATTGAAGGAGGATTGGCTTAAAAAAGGCAGGATAAGTTGCTTTATGCAGAGGGCAGGCTGTGGGTGGGTTGTGGCAGAATGCTGCCTGTGGTGTTTGCACCAATGTGGGTAAGAATGGGCTTGAAATGAGCTGTCTAATCTGAGATGCTGTTAATTTTTATTTTATATATATATATATAATTTTTTAGAACTGGATGAGCATGTGAAAGATATCAAATTCTCAGGCACAGGTCAGATGCTTGGAAAAATGCATTTCTGGGAATTTGAGGCCAGAAGATTTAGTGACATTAGAAAGCTTAAGTATGTAGAGCGGGAATATTTACAACTCTCTTATCAAACATAAAAATGTACAAGAGCAATTAATCTTATCTTCCAGGGCCTTTCCAAGTAGTCCCATCTTTGCAGTCATTCACTGGGATTCAGTGGGAAAGGACTGGAAGGGGTACTGCTAGATAATAGATGTTAAGTTCCAAAAAAGTTCATTAGTGAGGTGATGGAATTTTGGGGGGGGGTTCAGCCCCGCCACCCCCCCTGAAGTTCTGCAGTGCCGTATGGCTGATTTGCACTCTGGGCAGTTGGCACTAGGCTTCCTCTCAGGTCTGAGGTCTGTGCCAGGCTGGTATTAATTTGTTGCTTTTTCCACATGATATATTTTATTCTATGTAGCAGTAGAAGCATGGGAAGGTGGAGTTTTGTGGATTCGGTTTCCTCATGACAAAGCCAGTAGAACCAGCTTTGTAAGGATGCGTCTGCTCAGAGGGATTTGATTTCCATGCTGAAATATTTTGATTAAACAATGCACAACCAGCTGTGGCAGGCTGCATGCTTGCTTTTGGCCTGTGTGCTCAGGCAAGGGTCTCACTTGTGGTGCTTTGAGACACAAAAGAAGCAAGGCTGACATTTTCAGAGGACCAACGCATCCTGCGAATTTCAATCACAGGTAGTGGAGGAGCTGATGATGAAGAGCTGTGAGAGCTGGATTCCAGAATACCAGGTTAACTCAGAATTTATTTCGAACTTTCTAGGGCATCGCTGGAAAAGTGAACACTTAACTTGATGACTCATTGTTTTTACAGTTGTAATTTTGGTCCTTCTAAACTGCTAGTAGACTTTCAAAGCAAAAATGCCGACCTTTTGCCTTAGCATCTCGTTACTTTTCTGGTCTTGACGTAACCTTATGATCCTTGTGCTAATCTTCGTGTCCTCTAGAGGGAGAAGTCAGTTCATGGTCAGACTGTTGGGAAGTGCCAAGGCTCCTTTAATATGTGAAAAGTGCTAACTGTGTTTCAATCATCTACATAACTTTCTATAAATTTTGATGGAGTGGTACATGCACCTAGATATTATTTGGGGTTTTTTTCTCCTGAATTTGTAGTTCTTGGACAAAGTTTTATTTCTTGAGGACATGGAGGCATAATTTATTCTGGGCCAGGCCAGGCCTACAACAGTGGTATTAATGCTGGGTGTAGGAAGATGTTCTAGATGGCACCCCCCTGTATAAATGACGAAGGCTCGTGGTAAGAATCTAAAAAATATTAAGGATATCATTCTTCAGCTGCCCAAATTCACGGGCATAAACACCAATCTTTTGTGTAATGCAATAGGTAGCAATCATTTTGCCACAATCACTAGCCCTAAACACAGTTTGAGTTGTTGACAGATGCTGGGTTGTTTTTTTTTTCCCCTCCCCACCTCCCCTCCATAGTTGTTTATTTTCAAGACTGACATAAGAACAAACTTGGCCTTTCTTCCTGACATGCAACAACTTGCCTCCGACCTCTGCAGCCTGCCTAGAACTGTAAGCTCTCCTAAGCAACAGTGCTAGACCTAGCCTGCAGCAGTAGGTTTAAGGCTATCTCTCTAATCTAGCCCAGAGATCCATGTCTGCAGCAAAGGCCACGAGGCTGGGGCTTGCAGTTGGCAGGTATTGCTTGGGGGTTTTGTGTGTTGTTTCCTTTTTTTTCTCTGTTCTTCTTTTCCGTCCCCCAAAGACAGCAGGCTATGGTTGCAGCAGGCTGCTGCAGAACAGGATGAAGGATGGCCAGTGACCCTTCTGCCATTAGGACTGGGTTAAGGGCTGGCGTGAAGGCCAGTGATGGGGACATGAGGACTGGAAGCCTGATTCATAGTTATCTTCTAGAGATTCAGAGCATTTACGTGGCATTCCTGCTCTTGAGCATTCTTTTCATCCCTTTGCCTAATCTGAGCCTCAACCCCTGAAGCCCAACATGAGCCATGTGCTCTGTGCTCCCTCCCAGACTCAGCCAGGGCTGGTTCTCTGTAGCTGACTGCAGCCCCCTACCCATTAGGGTCTGGGGGTGGATCTGGTTTTTTAGTGCCTCCAGCCCTGAGTGTTAACCCCAGTTCCAACTCTAGCCTTGCCCTGAAACTGGAAAGTCCAGTATTCCTCAGACATCATTCTGGGCAGTCACCAGCTGGCACCTAAACAAGAAAGATACAAAGCTGGTTCTGCAGCCCCTTCACTCCATAATCTACACCCATGATCAGATGGAGCCAGCAGCTTGCCAAGCTGGAAATGTCCAGAATCAGCCTAGTTTGGTGGTATTTCCAGGATCCAGAAATTAAATTCACTGTTCATTCCTCTCTGTCTTTAGCCCTGGCTGTGGGTTGCCTGAAAGATGGATCAGACTCAGGGAGGGCAGCTCTGTGAAGTCTGAATGGATGTTTGATGCTGAATTCTGAGCAGGGAGATATTGCAGGTTTGCCACTAGTACTTTGGTTAGGGATGTGGGCAGCAAGTCTGAAAAGGTGAAGTATCTTTCTGGATCCTTCACTGTGCAGACTGGTGTTTGTATGGTATGTAAATGAAGGTTGTCATATTCATAAGGTTACTGTTGACCCATAAATAGTCAAAGCAGGTTGGAGTCAAGGTTTGGACAGGGAGGGCTGCGTAAGCAGGCCTCTCACTAGATCTAGTAAGGATTGAGTGCCCAGGTGAGGTTTGGTGTGTAGAGTTGTTTGGGGTAAGGTTTGCTCTGAGGTGCTAAGAGTACCAGTTTTGGTCTGCCTGCCAGGGTTAGCATTTGGGATGCGCAGAGCCCAGAGAGCTGCGAGTTGGCAGGATGAGATAAAGGCTGATACTGACTAGAAATGGAGAGCAAGAGGGTTTGCTGCTTCTTGCTGTTTAAAAGAAAAAGTCTAATTTATGTGCTTGACATAAGGTGTTCCTTCTAATGCTTTTGCTTCTTGTTGGAAAAGAAACTTAAGGAATTTTTTGTTCTCTCTCCTTGTCAGTTTCTCATTCTGTGGTCCTCACGAGCTTGTGGAGTGTTAAGTGGACATGTGTTGCAGAATGCTGTGTCTCTCTGGGCTATGAAGAGGCCTTTATGTGGACTTGAGAGCTACCACTGTGTGCTGTAGACCTCAGGTGTGACAGATATCTGGGCCCTGGAGGAAATGCAAGGAGGCAGTACCATACTGTGTGAAACCCACTGTCCGTACAACTCGCTGTGCTCTAACAGTGGTGAATAGGGGAACGCTCGTTCTTTCGGTGGTAGCTCAAGTGATGGAGAGTGGTCTGCAGAGACAAAAGTAGAGGGGAAAGAGCAATTGAAGAGGAGAAGGAGTTGTCACTTTGTGGTTCATCAGCCTGTTATGCACCACTGCTTGTTCTGGATGCTGTCACCAAATCATATTTTCCAGTCCCCCTGCCTTAATGATCCAGCCTTGTCTCATCTCCTCACCTTCACTACAGGCTACATGCCAGCTACAGATGGGGAAGAACAAAGGAACAGCAGGGAGAGTTGGAGACTCTTCTCGGGGCAGTTTTGGCTAGTTTGAAAAGCCACTCCCTGTGGGAGCATGTGGCTGAGGTGGCAGATTTGCAGTGACTTGACTCCGTGACATCAGGTGCATCGGTGCAGCGCAGGGTGCAAATTATTACTGGGGATGGGAAGGGACCAGACCAAGGGCTCAATCCTGCTGAAGGCTCAGCTCCTGGTGCAACTGAAGGAAATGGATTTTGAGCCTGACTTAAAATGGGGCTGAAGAGCTTGCAGCTGAACAAGGGGTTTCTTGATCATGTCACATTTTTGGTGTTCTGGCACATTAGTGTTAGTGGAGTAGAAGAAAGGGAATGGTTCCTTCAAAGTTGTTTTAAAAGCATTTAAAAGAAGAGTTCAGAAGAATCCATTGTGTGCTTTTCCCCCTTTCCCTGAGCTTCAAAGGATTACTGCTTATACCCCTGAAAAATAAGAAAATTCCCTATTTGTGAAGATCTCTTTTCAGCCATCCAAAGTGATTGCATCAAGACGTCATTCAACATTATACACATGGTGGAGAGAAAAGCCAGTCCTGGTATTTCCTCAAAGTTGAACAGGCTCCAGCCTGTAATGGAACTATTTATTTATTTGAGAGTGAAGAAAAGACAGACAAAATTTGTTATTGCGTAAAGGAATCAAAAACCAATTTGAACTTGCCTTCAGTGTTGGCTTTCCAAGTATTTCAATATAAAACTTTCCCAAGATCCTGGCAAGTCCCTGTCAAACTTATTTTATGGACTATTTCCTTTCCCACAGGTGAACCAGGAACACTCTCATCATTTTTTTTCATGTGGGGAAATGAGTAGCAATGCCCACAGATGCTACTGCAAAGTGATTTCAACTTCAATAAATAGAAATGGGATGTTGGCTTTCTGTGACCAGCCAGGCCCTTTTATAGGAAGCCCATCAATTACATTAAGTGCCCTGCGGCTGCCTATGGGTTGTGCTGTGCAGAATTAAAGGATTACAGTTTGTACAGGATTAGCAACCTGAGATTATCTCAGTTGGTCAGAGCATGGTGCTAATGACACCAAGGCTGTGGGATCAGTCCCTGTATGCACCATTCACTCCAGAGCTCGACTCAATGATCCTTGTGGGTCCCTTTCAACTCAGAATATTCTGTGACCTGGAAATAAATTAAATATTTCAACAATGTTTGTGCTGCTTCCATTGCTCTGTGTGTTGCTCTGGGAGATGTTTAATGAGTACAATTTTTTGACAATCGGTGGGGCTTGGTGATGTGATGTTCTCTTGCTTTGTACTGGCTGGGATGGTGAAGTGTTAGAGACGGGAGCTGAGAGAAATTAAATCAGTTTGGCAGCAAGGCTTAAATGAAAGTGAAGTGCATTTTGATCAAATCTAAAACTAGCTGTTCTGGGGAGGGCAGCCAAGAGAACCTATGGTTTTGTATCAAAAGGAAAGGGGACAAGTGAGGGAGAAAAATAACGATAACACAAGTGAAATCCTTAAACATGAAGGTGCAGAGTGCATAGACTCACTGATCAGTGTGTGCTATGCTCTCAGCCATGCCTGCCTTTAGGGTGCCAGTGCACCATAAGAGCACCTTCAGACTTGGGCCAGCTCGTTGCTGAAGCTTTGTGCTGCCTCCCAGTTTTGTTAGCCAGGGCCGTGAAAAGACGTAAGCTCCCAGACCAACACAGCAGGTCTTACAAAAGCCTCCAGTGGGAGTTTGCTTTGTATTTGACAGGTGGAACAGGCAGAAGACACAGAGATTCGTGTGGGAAGGCAGCTAAGAGCAGGCATGTCAAAACTGTAGCTTGTTAGGAGTGGTTTTACTTCCAGGGTGGCCATATCCTTGCATCACTGAGTGGCTCCCAGGCTACTGAATCTGGCAGGGTTCATCAGGCTGCACCAGACAAGGAGGCTGAACTGCTTGTGCTTGGATGAAGCTGTGATGCCCATTGTCTTGTGGTTGTACACTTTGGGGCAGTTTGACTGTGACACCTTGTCTGAGAGAAAAAGCTGCAGAGCTCTTCCAGGCTTCGTCAATGGCAAAACCCACAAGCTGAATGAAGGAAATGGCTCGATGGGCATGGGTGTAGGAGCAGCTTCACAGTTCAGGGCTATGAGGGAGTTTTGGTACAGACTATGTACAGGCCAGTTTGGTAGCTGTCAGCATTTGAGGGAGAGATGAGTGTGAAGGAGTGGTTTAAAGGAGGATGGATGAGTGACACTTGGAATTCCTCTCATTTGTAAGAGGAGGATGAGCAACTTTTGTGGGCAGGAGATGGACAGCAGGATGTAGTGTTTCCATTTCAAAAGGAAGATTCCTCCCCATCCCTCTTGCAAGTTACAGTGAAACCCTTCCCAATGCTATGGGCCAAATTTTATTCTCAGTTACACCCATGCAACTTTACTGAAGTCAGCAATTGTCAGTTTTGCAACCCTGGCCTGATGCAATAACTTGAGGGTTACGTATCTTAGGGGTTCAAGATGTGCTTGCATTCCCAGCACTGTGACAGTGAATAGCACTGGACATGAAATTGCTGCTGCCCAAGTAATTGCTAAAGAATAACTGAGGTCAGTAGCATTGCATGGATGTAACTGACTGCACAGGGCTGGGAATATTCATGCAGCATCTGGGAGTTCACTGGGACCCAGGAGAGACCAACCCATCTCTCCTTCCAGCTGGAATGCCACTTTCCCACATCAGACACTCCCTTCAGTAATTATACCCTTTTTAGACTCACCCTTTAGCAATTACTCGTCTAAGCCCTGCCTCGAACTGACATCATTGGAAAGTCCAATAAAAATATGGCAAGCTTTTAAACCATCCCAGGAAAGCAGAATGCTGTATTATTAGCAGCATTTCAATGCAGCTGCTTGATGATGATTTTCTTAACCTTATCTCTTAAGAGGAAGAACTTGAGTTCCCTCCCAGCAAACAGCCTGAAGGGTCAGCAAAGGCCCTGCCTCATCTTCAGTGATGTACTGTCCTGAAAGGGCTCCCTGTCAGTTCCTTTCTTTTTCTTCTTTTTAACTCATCTTCACAGTACTGAACACATTCTTCTTGAAGACCTAGTCTTAAGCTTCTCAGATCTCAAAATATTGTCCATCACTAAGTCAGTAGCTGTCTCGATTCTTGTTTTTCAAAATACTTCTATGTTCTTTCTTTCAATTTTTTAAAGTTTTATTTTCAAATTGACCACTTCTTTGAAAACATAAAGGCATATTCAGAACTTGCACTTGCTGTGGGAGAAGGGGAAACAACAGCAACTTGCTTTACTTTTTAAATCGCTCTTTTTTTGGAGGGAGAGAGTGATAAAACTTCAAATTACTCCATGAATTTTACCGTCTATAAGGACACAGGAAGTCATCACTATTTTTGTTACAGCTGAAGCTGAAGAGTTGAACCCGAATCAGAGCAAAGAGTTAAGAGTTTTGGGTTTTTTTATATTATGATCCTGTCTGAACTGGCATAGAGCTCATCCTAATGACATCAGAGTTTTTTGGGGTTTGTATTTTAATTCTTGGTTTGCATGGGAACAGTACTCCAGAAAAGAATTTTCCAAACAAATAATAAGAAAGGAAACTACATGCCTAAAAAAGTTAAGGAAGCTAATTGGAAAATTTAGCAGGAAACGATTCCTGCTCTGTAACACCTGATGATGGAAGCATGAGGCTTTGCAATTGTAAACAGATTTTCTTTCCACCCTGCTTGGCAATCATCTTCATTTTTTGGGTGTAACCCTTTCATGTACGCAGCTGCACTCCCCATTCCCACAGCGAGGCATGCCGGGTAAACCCTTTGATCTCTCCTTCCAGCCTTTGCTTGCTTGCACTGTGTTTATTACAACTTTTTCAACTCCTCCAGAGCAGGGCGTGATGGATGATCCTTGAGGATCTGCCCTCTAGATCTCTGTGATTGTACTGAGTGGATGGTTTCTCCCTGACAGGTGCAGGCATGTTGATTTAAAACCAAAACAAAACAAAAATCTTTTTAGTAAAGCGAAACCTACGTGGTGTTAACTCCTTCCTCTGCTGTTGTGCTCAGGGCGGGAGAGCAGAGGCTTTGCTGGGCTTCCATTTCTGCCTCTGGCACCATCACCCCTTTGAATTGCAAATGCCTCACCCAGTACTGACTCTTGTCATTTGGTACCAGCTGTGGCTGTTCCTCCAGAAGTGGGATGCACCAACCCCTGTTGCAGCTCTCTATCTCTTGGCAATGTGTTTTTGCCTTTACTTTGTTCTCTGCGAGTCGTTTTGACTTGTGTTTTCTGTGGTACTGACCCACTGGCCAAGGGAGTCAAGGGGCTCCTCGTGCAGCTTGCAGCAGGCTCGAGGGAGGGGTTAGATCAAGCCCTGTACTCATGGCACAGCGAAGCCCCTGTTATCATAAATCTCCATACTCTGCCCTGAGAGATGCCTCAGACTGTTCAAAAAGGTACTGCTTGTCTTTCCAGCATCTCCCCTGCCCCTGAACTACAGTGGTATTTGCAATTGTTCATCATGCTTGCAAAACACCAGAAGTTAAAACAATTGTCCAGTTCTTTTTTTCCACCCCTCTGATTTATATACTTTAGAAACTAGCTGCAGACCTCAGGCTCTTTGCAAATCATTAGTGTTTCTTCTTGATGGATTGGAGGTTGTAGCACGACTGTGCTCAGCCAGAGCAGGAGCTTCTGAAAGATGTGAAATATCTCCATTCTCTACTTTTGATATTAAAGAAACTTTTTAATTTCTGAGGTGCTACACATGTACTCTTATCATGTCCAGGAAAATGCAAGAGGCACACAGGATACTTTGATACCAGGGAGACCTAAACACCTTTCCCATTAGCTCTGTGCAGGTGTATTGGCAAAACTGTAGTTGTCTGTTGTAAGAGAACATGGAGCCATTTTCTGCATATGCAATTTGTGAAGCAATATCAAAAGGCACATGTTAAAAAATATATGTTATCTTGGATGTTTATGCAATTTGGAGTGAGGTGCTTTCTGTGCTTTTGGGTGGGCATGCATCACTTCAAGCTGATCCTTTCAAAGACCATATTGTGGATTTTTCTTTAATAATGGAGGGAAAAATCAGTCACATCCCTAGTCCACCATTTGGTGCCTGAGGAGCTTGGATTGGATTGTACATTGAAAGAAGATGATATACAAAGAACATGCGTCAACTCAGCTACTTTTTAATCTGTTCCATGATTTGTCCACACTCAGCAGCTTTTTTTTTTTGGCTGCAACAGAAAGCCAGGGCAGTGCTTCAGGCAAAGGCGTCACCCAAGCTACCTTAGCTGATGAAACTAAAGCTGCTTCCTGAGCATTACTGTCCTGTACATTGCTGGATGAGTTGGCTCTGCATCTGTGGCCAATTTGGATATCTGCAAGTGATTTACTGTGCTCTGAAATGCAGCTGCTTCGTGTACGGCATCTGATCTGGGACCACCACTGGGAGTCGTCCTTGCTGAAAGTCAGGGAGAGATTAAAGCCAGCTGAAGAAAAAAGGGATTATTTTTATGGTGGTGCTGGATAGTGTTTTTCCATTAATTCTTTTCATAAAAGATGGAAAACTCTAATTCTCTGAAACATCTGAGCTCCAGTTTTTCTCTGGTGGTTTCCTTTTGGTAGTGAATTACTGGGAGATGGCAGGAAGACATGCAGAGGGCTGCCTCTTCTGAAGCCTGTGCAAGAGATTTCAAAATAGTAATAAAATCCCCAACATTTTTGTGAGTGCTCAGGCCTGAATTAGCAGGGCAAATTAATTTGGATGCATTTGATCTTGATGATTTGAAGGCAGCAATCCTTCAAGGCCTTGCAAATGGGGAAACCCCACAGGGACAAGCTGAGAAACAGCAGGAATCCCATCTCCCTTTTCTCTTACTTTCTCATAGTTATCTGAGATACACTGACTACCCCTCAGAAAGGTTTAGTTATCATGTTTGTTGGCAGCAGAGTGTGTCATGTAGGTACATGTAAAAGCATTTGGCTTGAATATTACCAATATTTCCTGAAGTGTTACTTAACTAGTACTTAGATAGCAATACTAGATACAGTCCACAACCAGTGTCACAAAAAAAGTATGGCCTGTCAAGTATGAGTGTAGGTATTAATGCAGGGATTAATACAAATTTTTATGATGCAGAGAGGTACTGACCTTGTCCGTGCTGATTTGAAATTAAGTATAAAATGACTATGATCAAAGAGGTTCATCAGAAAAAAGTCAATACAGAACAAGGTCAGAAAAGATCATGTTTCTTAATTTTAATGAAAACAGATGGTATTTTTCCAACTTTTGAGTCACTGTAAGAAAAAACCCCAACAACTATTTTTCATCTCTTTCAGTGAAAATTGTTCTGTGTAAAAATGTGCCATAAATGTCCTTCTTCCAACCACAGTTCATTAATGTAAACCTCATCAGTCTACCGTGTAGGACATATCCAACTTTTACTATTTAGACCATTAAGAAAAAAATCCCTTTTGATATTTTTTCTGGCTGAGAAGTGAAGATAATACAAATAATGCTCATATATTTACAAAATCCAGCAGTGCTGGCACAAATACGTAAGTGTCCTAAAAGAGAAAAACACAAGAAATGTGTAGCACTTAGCGTGAGAGTGCTAACATTTTGGAAAGAAAGTAACAGACTTATGTCTTAGTTATTTCCATCCTAAGTTAGCACACAGGGTGCTGTCCCACAGTGATGGGATGGGGAAATCAGGTAATAATGATGATGATGATTGATTGGACTGGACTTCATTTCAGTCACAGGGAAGCAGTGCTCACCAGCGTCAAATGCAGCACCAGCAAATGTGTCAGGCATTCAAACCATTGGTCTGCTGGGAAAATGGAGCCTCCAGGAGCAACACGAGGATGTCTGTGCAAAGCCTCACTGAACTGGGAGATGATGTACATATGTGCTTACTGAAATCAGCGTTTGGGTGGAGCATAAATCCTAATTTTTATAGATACTCTGGTGGATCTGTTGTTCCCTGTGTCCATTACACCCATAAATCCCTGTACGGTGTAATTACTGGAAGAGCAAAGTCACTTACTGGAAGATTACTGCCATGGCAATTAGAGAGTTATAGAAAAACAAGGAGCTTTCACCAATTACTAGGAGAGATGTCATCCCTGCGGGAAGGCAAAGCGAATGCAGAAGCATGGCCATGGAGGGATGTCATCAGCGGGGTGAGAAAATCTGCAGGCAATTCTGATGGAAGGATGGATGGATGGATGGATGGATGGATGGATGGATGGATGGATGGATGGATGGATGGATGGACAGATGGCTGCTAGAGGCTTCCGCCAGCACCTGTGACATTAAGGAGAGAGGGATCCACCGTAGCTCACTCCTGCCTGTGCTCTTTCATGAGGCCCTGTGTAGCCCCAGCATCCCTTTTTGCTCCATATCAATGGCAAGAGAAGAGCAGATAGGAAGAGCAAAGCATTGCAGGACTTGCTCCTCCATTGACAAGTTTTATAGTACAATTTCCTGCATTGTAGAAAGGTTTAAGCAAGTTTGGGGTGCCCTTTGTGCTGTAGGAGCCTCTATCCAGAAGAGGACAGAAGCTTAATAGGTGTGTGATAAGCAAAACTTGGTGGGGGGAAGAAACATTATCACTATCCCATGTTGTTTTGTGAGATCTCACTGTGGTTCATCTGGGGCTGTGTTGGAGCTGGGCACACAGAAAGGGATTGCTCAGCATCTTCCTCAGCCAGATAAGAAGGTTTTCAAATAAGGAAATGGATGAAATAAATCATCAAATCCAGCAGGCACAAGCATGTACTGCAAACTGTCCCTTGCCTTTTTGTTCCATTTGGGAAAAAGGAGGTAAGAGGTAAGAGTAAGATGGGGCTCATAGAAGCAACATCCTGAAGGATTGGTTTTACACACAGCCATGAGGGTGAGTCACAATCTGGGGCGTTGTAGCAAAAGGGACTGGATTCTCCTGACATCACCTGGAGACACTATTCTTCCCCATCCATTCCTGAAATGGAATATACTGCTGCTTTTATTTGGGCCAGCCAAGAGTGTAGCAGGTCAGGACTAGTTGTAAAAGAATGTTTTCATCCATACCAAAATGTAACATACTAGTGAAAATATTCTCATAGCAGAAACTTATCTGGCCAGCTTAACTAGGAAAATCTTACTAGGCATTGCAGTGACGGTGTGGATTTTCCCTCCTTCCCTCTTTTATCTGTTGGGTCACTTGTAATCTTTGCAGGCAAGGGACAGTGTCTAGCTTGGTTGAGATCCTTCTGTGATATAAAAGATATTATTGAGTGCTCATTGTCAGTATTGTTTGCTTAGATTATATTGTCTTTTCAGGTTGAATACACAGTACAATAAAAAGCGCACAATAAGAAAAAGTAACAAATAGTGGAACTGTAAATATATTTTGGCCCACTCTTCAGGTGCTGTAAATCCTGTATGCACTGAAGCCTCCTGATAAAGTGCTGCCTCTTTACATGGCACAGTAAAATATATGTTTAAGCAGGTTTAGGAAGAGGCATTAATAAAGCTAAAACCATGTGACAGGCAGTTCGATAAAGTGGCTTCAAATAAAAAGCTTTCGACAGAGATATTCAGCAGGATGGGTTTATGAGCTCTCTTTCTGTGCTGATTATTGCATGCACTTTTTGAGTCAGAAGGAAGGCAGGATTAAAACCAGAGCTTGTCTGAGAACCATGTTGAAGGATGACATTTGGCATTGGCAGGAGGCAGCAACATTAAATGTCATTAAACACTACACACCAACCGTGTTGCTTCACGTAGAACTCCTTGGCATTGGGTACAAGGCACGAATTGGGCACTGAGTCCTTCCCTGAGCTTCTTACCTTTTTTCCCTTGGCCTGGTATGCTAATGAAAGCCCTGGCCCTGCTCTTTCATCTTGTCCCACATTTTCTTTTGTTGATGTGGAAAAGGAGCGAGGGAGGGGGCCTGCACTGGAGAAGGAGAGATAAAGCAAGTTTGTTTTTGGCTGAGTCGAAAGACAGTCAGATGAAGAGTTTTCTTTGTAACTTAATAGCTGCATTAATCACTGGGACTGCAGCTACTCCCACTGATGGCCAGAGAAGGGCTTCGATTTCTCACAACTTTGCTGGTACCAAATGAGTTCTCCGCAAAAGCACTCTCCTAGCAGGTACAATTAGAGTGTTTTAATAGGCATGCAGGACATGTGGAAATATTTTTAATTATATTGCATTAAATACAGCACAACCTCACTGTAGGAACGGTCTCTTTATGTCATCTCAGATTAAGTGAAATTATTTTGTATAGTAGTGATGTAATAAGAGCATCCCTGGGCAACTGGCTAAGAGTGGCTGTTTCTTTAAAGGAAATAAGGTCTGGATTTGGTTCATCATTGGACTTCATGATATAAGAGGTCTTTTACAACCTAAATGAGTCTGTCATTCTATGATAATGCTAATACTTTATCACACTTGCATGCACTGACAAGGGGCTTAGTGAGAAGCGATCAGTTTGGTTTGGACTGGGTGAAATCATGGGTTGAACTTGCAGAAGTTTTTGACTGTGTTTAAACACACTTGTATCAGGATAATGTAAATTTCTCCCCCTGTTTTCCTTTACGAAGAAAAGAAGGGAGAGGTAAGATTTCTTTTGTGAACAGTTTATCCCAGTGGAAGGAAGTTCAGCACTTTAGCCCACGGGGCTTTGGCAAATGCCTGTCTGAAGATTTTTGGGCTCCTAACTTTCATCTGGATCCATATCCCTGGTTTCCAAGCACAGCTTTTCTAAAATAGCTGCCTGAGTAACTATAAAACCTAGTGAAAACAAATGGGACTCACTAATGCCTCACTAAGGCATCTCCGGAAAGTTTCCTTTTAAACAGAGGAACACTTTCCTGGAGGAACAAAAATGACAGATTATTCATTTTTCTGAATGAAAATAGCACAAGGATGAGGGAAAGTGGAGTAAAAGATCACAACCCCCTGAATTACCCTGAAGTCCTACACTTCTTATTGATGCTGCCAGCATTAGATCCCCAAGTGCTGAATTGTCCCAGTTTCTTTTTGTTTGGATGTGCTCAGACTCTGCTGTGGGCAGAGATAAGTTCAGAGCCTCTAGAATAATTTCCTTTACTTTCTCCCTGTCGAGTTTCCTGCCAGTGCTCACACAGGGGGCCAGGTTGCAGCAGCAGAGTCTTCCCAGGCTGAGTCTCCCTCACCTCTTTGTCTTACCCTCTTTTCCCTGGCACTGCTGACAGCTCCCACCTAAAAAAGCCTACAGGCTTTCCTTTCTGCCTGCCCTGTGTTTGCTGGAGCCGATGTAATGTCTGAATATGTGCAGCACACAGGCTCCAGTTTCTATTTGCCTGATTGCCCAGAGCATGGGGGGTTTTATGTCGCCCTGTAAAAGTTATACCTTCTCAATCTCCATAAGTCCCACAGATGAATGCAGGCAATCCCACCCACTCCAAGCACTACAGTCTGGCAGTACAGGCATTGCTCCTATGCAGCCCCATTGCTGCAGGGCCTGTTTTACACCACCACAGGCTTTTTTGGTTTTTCCACCCCTTCCTCTCTCTCTCCTTTTCGTTGTTGGCAGTGCGATTGCTAACCTGGGCAGTGATTTTCAGTCTGGAAGGCAAGTGAATGTCAGGGAGGAGCTGCAGGGTGTGCAAACAGAGAGTGGCATACGTTCCTGGCTTGCTGGTACAACACTGTGGCAGAACAGACCTGTAGCTGCCAAGGGAAGTGGGAATTTCCTCAAGTTTGGAAAATGGAAAGCTGACTGGATGCACGCTGCAAAGCACTCCCTCTCCACTGGTGGTTGTCCATGTGGGTTTATTTTCAACCTTTATTGTGGTCCCTTCTATAATCACAGCTTGCTAGACCTGTAGAAACAGCGCCTTGTTCTCTCTGCAGGGCTGACTGATAATTACTTACAGCCACCAGTGGCAGAACCAAGGCAGGCAGGCAGCCAGGGGCATGTTCCCACCTGCAGCTCCTCCAGGGGCATGTTCCCACGTGCAACTCAGCATGAAGGATGGTTTATTCATAGTGAGGGGATGGGAAGGTAGAAGATACCTGCCTCCCACCCACTGCTCTGTGCTAGGGCAGCTCCACGGCAGCTGGGTCAGAGATGCATGTGAGAGGCAAATTCTCCCCTCCTAGCACAGGAAAAGGGCCTGGCCTTTGAAAAGGTCAGATGCAGCATGACTTTGGAAAGAGTCAGTGGGAAACAGTGGGAAATAACTCCTGGGGGAGTCTGTCTGCCATGCTGATGTGGTTTCTTGTAAAGGTGGCTATACTCTGAGACAAAACTCTTGGCTGGTTGGTTGAAAGTCCTTCACAACTAAATGTGTGATGGAAAAACCTGTGGACAGCCTGTGCTTTAAGGTAAAGGCTTGGAATACATGAAAACTTGTATGTGCAACCTGCTTTTCTATTCTTTGCAAGCTTACTCTGTAGGTTCTCAAGTATCACCTACCAGAGGATCTGCAAGATTCTTTTCAAAAATGGATTTCTAGACCATTGACTGTTTCAGAGCACTTCTCATTAATACAGAGGAGAAAAGGAAAATGATTCCTTCTGTTCTCTCGAAAAACAGAAGATTCTTAGCACTGTTACAGTCATATTCATCAGAGCATTATCCAAACTTATTTTTCATGAGCAATGTTTCTTTCTGAAGACCACTGCTGGAGGGACAGTGCTGGAGCTAGATGAAAAGAAAGTCTGGGCAAAATGTGAAGCCTTTATGCTTCTTTCCCTATTGAATGTGCTCACCCAAGCTTTCTACTTTCCACACTGCTGTACTTTCCCAGCCTTGCTATTCCGCATGGGGATGGCGCTCAAAAGCGCCGCTCCAGCAATCACGTGAAGCAGGGAGGTGGGCCAAGGCCAGCAGGGCCAGAACAATGTAGACAATAAACAATAAAGGAGATAAACCCACACAATATTTGAAAACAGCAATTTCTGCTTTCCAGTGGTTAGCTGCAGTGTAGCAAATCCATCCCTTGTGCACAGCTCCGGATTTAAATGCAAGATGTGTTTGGCTCAGTGGGTGGAATCGAACGCTTCTCTAATCTGGTGATTTTCAGATTAGCATCCAGGATCACAAATTGCAAAGAGAGACCACTGTCCTCCTTGGACCTCCCAAGCAAGTTGCAGGAGCCTGGGGAGACAGGGCAAGGGCCTCAGCTTTCCCTGGTGATGCAAGAGGGGGTAGAGGGCCAGATCCTTACCCTCTTCTCATGCCTTTTAATTAGCTGGGACTCAGACAAGCTTATTGAGTCCTGGGATAATTTCATTTCATATGTTGGGAGTTGGAGGCCTGCCAGTATTTCCCAGTTCTTTAGGACATGTGTGAAGACAACATGTAACAGAAGGGACCATGAATGGAACATGCTGTAAAAAGAAGGTAATTGTCTTGATGAGATTGCAGTTTATAAATATAGCAACTCTATAATCCAAAAAGGAGTTTCTGTGCCAAATCCTTCTATGTTAGAAATGAACTTATTTCATAATAAATCAAATATTTCTTCAGGCAGTATGTTTGTACAAACTGAGCTTATTTGCCAGTCACTAACATTAGTCTGCAGTTCTTTTGCACCTCAGGAGACCTTGGTTCTACTCTGCTTAAGTGGAAGAACTAAAAATTCTGCCTGCAATGTGGATGGAGACTTATATTTCTTAGTCTAAGTCAAGAGATTTAGATATAAGAATACCTAGCTGGTGTCAGACAACACCTAATCTTCTGCTAAGTCCTCCAAGGTACCATAGGCATGGAGTGCTGCTTCACAGGATGAAATTAATTTCCTTTTCTTGTACCAATACTGCTTGTTTCAGCCAGAGCTCCTGGAGGCAAAGGGATCATGCTGCAAGAGGACCACCATGAGGATTTCTTGGGTTTGGCCATGCCCTGTGTTACCCCTCCTCTTTTCAGGAGGTAAGTTTGGCAAGAGCCAGTTTTCCATTGTGCCAGGCCTCCCTCAGGGTATGCTGCCTGGCAGGGCTGCGAGGGGAGGGGAAAGGCACAGCAGCTCTCTGTTGAGGCAGCACCACTTGAATGAAGCATGCCTGAAAAATTCCTAACCACAGATCTGCTGTTAGCTGCAGCAAGATAAAAGGCATATTTTATGAAAGTAACACATTCCAGTGTTGCACGTGTGATTCAGGAGATGGACAGTGTGTGCATGAGTGCTTGCTCTGTTTGAGTCCATTATTTTGCATCCATAGGATCAAATGTTTATTATTTCTGCTTAATAACAGATCTTGAGACCATCTTATCTGGCTCTGAGCCACACAATGGAGGTGTAATATGCTTTGTTATTTTACTGTGGTTTTCTCTTTTGTTGAAAGACATTTTTTTTGAGTATGCTATTTTCTGAGGTCAAATGCAAGATGCAGGAGTACAACTGTGGTAGCTGGGATGATTTAAGAGTAAAAGAGAAAAAATATTTGGTTTTTTGACTAAAAATCTCTTGTCAGATCAAGTAACGTGGCTGGAAAGATAGACAAGTTTCCACCTCAGTTTCCCTTTTTCATGTCTCTTTTTTTGCCACCTAAGCTTTCCTAGCTGGTCCTGTACAAGGTGCCAATTCTCCCATAGCAGGGCAGCACTCAAGGGCTCTCACACTATTTGCTAATGCAGAGATAAGGGGAAGTCAAACTGTCAGCTTCACAAACCTGTGATCCAAAATGATCCTTTGAAGACGATCTTTCCCCCTTGAAGTCCTTAACCACCCGACACACAATCATCCAAAGTAAAAGTGGAATTGTCGATCTTTCCAAAAGTTATGCTTTAACTCAGCCACAAAATGTAGGTTTGATAAAAGATTAGATTTACAAGGTGAGATTGCATAGCTTGCCCTGTGCCAGGGACCAATTCTATTATTGAACCAGTTCCTTCTGGCTTTAAAATTTCATCTCTGTGAAAAGTAGCCCATTGTTTTAAGGTATGGTTGTATGCAGGATAGAGCACACTTAGAAAATGGTCTCTGTTACATCTCTTTGGGCCATCTCATGCTGACATATCCATCTTTTTATTGCGTTTGATGTTTTCCTGCAAGGTAGTGGTTTGCTGACCTTCTGACAGTGTCTGAGGGCATTCACCAATGAGAAGAAGATGTGGAAAAAATACCCTTTACCTGAAGCAAACTGAGATTCCTGCAGTTGCAGGGCTGGCGGTCCACAGCTGGCTGAATTTCCCTGCTCTCTTGTGCTGGAGGCAAAAACTGCATTTTTGCAGGCTGTGGGAGCCATGGAATCCTGGGTTTCTGTAAACCTGCTGGATTTCAAACAGCAATAAAGTCCACTTTGAGCCCTGTGCCTACCTTTGCCTGCATTGTTCCTGAATCTCCACGTCGCCTTACAAGGTTTTGCTGCCAAGGCTCACACTGTATCACAGTTTTACTGAAGTAAATCCTTAATGCAGGGCCAAGCTTCCCTCTGCTAAAAAAATTATTGCATTCGTAGAAAACATGTATAACGTATGCAGAAATATGTTGTGTTGCTCTTTTCTGCAAGAAGTGACCAGCCCTCTTCTTGCAGGTATTAAAGAGAAAGAAAACGTCAGTAGGTCTGGAGAGGTAAGATCTGTAACACATACACAGAAATTTTTTCTTGAATTCCTTAAAAAAATGACAAAATGTATTCTTTCAACAGAAACCATCAGTATTTAAAACTTCCAGGGAAAAACCCAAACGGTATTTTTGTAGGTCCTTGCTTCACATCATGGATTATCCTAAGTGCATATTGCTGAAGTCAACCTTCCTTCCTGCCATGCTGCCCCCTCACGCCCCCTCTCTCCAGGTTTTCCTGTCTCTCTGCACCGAGTTTGGAGCCTCTTGCTTTCACAAGCGATGCCCTTCCTGACCCCTGTCTCTGTATCTGCTCACACATTCCTCCCTTATCTTGCTCTCAGGCTGCTCCAGATTCCCTCTGGACCATAGACTATACTAGACCACACGTGTTTACAGAGCCCAGCTTGGTGCCTTCTAACAAAACTGGCTTTCATCCTGACACTGAGTCATATGACCTTCCTCTCTTTTTTCCAAAACCTTCTGTATATGCGTGAACCCTTTAAACAGAGGCATCCGAAATGTTTCTCCATCCATCTCCATATTTGTAAGTCTGCATATATGATCAATGTTTATATTAGGTAGCTGTTATGCTATTCTGAGTCTGTTCTAGCTGTATTTCACCTAGACTGTGGTGACCTCCGGGCAAAGGCTGTGCATGTTTATAAATCGTTAAATACGCTGTTGATGCTCAAGAAGTAAGACCATTATTCATCTTTGAAAGGACTTTGAAATTAATTTCAATGTGTGGAAGCAGCTTAAGAAAAATCTGTGGGGTGAGAGTTTAGTCAATAAAGTCAATGGGAATTCTGCCACAGGGTGTTTTTGAGTACAGTCTTACAATTATTGTTGTCCTGTTGCAGGTTTAGGTTATTAGTTTGCTTTGACTTTATTTTTATGTAGTTAAATATTGTCTATATTAAGCTCCCTTTCTCTCTTAAATGTCACAGATTCAAATGTCTTCTGGCTCTGTAAATTTGTAAAGTTGTAGAAACCCTATTGTTTATCATTGTGAGAGACTCCACCCCAAACAGTAATTAGAGCGAAGCTCCTGTCATAAATCCGCTGGCATCCCAAGTGAAGCTGGTGTTCTCTGGAAACAGAGGTTATCTCCTCCTTTTGCTGCTGGTCCTTTGAACTTCCTGTGGTCAGGGAATCCTCCTGGTTTCAGCTAGAATAACAATTATGAAACCATCCCTGTTCTCCTGGCTGGGGTTCGTGTCTAATTAACTTTAACAGGAGTCATAATTTTAAGAGTGATTTCTCAAAAGCATTATAACTCAAGACAATTAAGGCTTGAGAGAGAGCGCGCGAGACATGGAAGGGAGGAGAACAGAGGCACTCCTTGGGGCAGGGCACTTCATGCGTATTAAAGAGACGTGACTCATTCCTGCCTCTAGTCCCAGCAGAAGTAATACCTTCTGAATAAGTTCTGCGTGCTAGATAAAAACTTGTCTGCTGGTGCAAAAATTTTATCGCGCCTGTTAGAACAAGCACCCTGATGGGCTGTTCCCATCAAAAACAAGGGCACACGGCAGTGGATTTTTCAGTATGTTGGTGTAAATTTTGCCACAAGGTTTTCAGCTGTGGAAACTTGTCAAAGTCTGCAGAGAAAAGGGATTAAGGGGAAGGAAATGCAGACCAATGAATGAATGAATGAATGCAGTCGCTCTTCTGGAGCAGGATGTTTTTATTCTTGTTATGCATGAAATATGTGGTAGTGTATATAGAATACGCCCATCACTGAATTTGATAGGCAAAACCTGATTTTCTTGAGGACATGTGAAACTAGAAGGGAGATTATAGCAATGTAACATGAAAATCCTGGGGACCTCTGGGTCTGACTTTCTGTGTGTTTATTTAAAAGTAGCTCTGCATGCAGTACTGTATATATAGTAAGTATTATCTTAAGCCAGGGCATCCCACAGACCTCTTACAGACATGATGCCAAGGAGGACAACATCTCCATGCATGAAGGATCCAGCCATCAGCAAACATACAGGAAATCAGGTTTTGTGACAGAAATCTGAAATGTTTGTTTGAAATCTGAGGAAAACTCCTGCTGCTACTACAGGGGTGATTCCTCTCATTACTAGTAGCATGAGGATTCTAGAGGAAACAGAGTGGTTTTTTACCACAAAATTGGCTCAGAGCAAGTTTAACCGAACAGAGCCAGCCAGCGTACACAAAATCCTAACTGATGTTCCTGGGGATGGGCTGTTGCTAAACCCACAGTGGACTATTTCACTGAAGGACTGTATCCACAGTTTCCCCTGGAGCAGCCTTCCAGTAGCCCTGCAGAAAGCTGCTCATCTGCCCCAGATGAAGCAACACAGCAAAATGAGTATCTCAGTAGGACAGGAGACTACGAGCGAGCCTACACAACCCGTGGTCTGCTCGGGAAGCAATCCCTGACCGCCTCGGGAAGAAGAGTCTGACCTAGGCAGTGGAGCATTTTGTGTCCTTGGAGCTGGGACCTGGGAATTTTGTGCCCTCTGGGAGGGAGAGAATTGATTTTCTCAGTGTAGAAGCCTGGGGGCAAACCAGCATATAAGTGGTATGGACAATCAGGGGCCCAGGAGTGAAAGAGGGAGCAAACCGCAATGATAGTGTAGACGTGTCCTAAGGATGATGTCTAATGGTTTTACAACATATTGTTGTAAGCAATGAACATTAATCTACAACTGTAAATCAGCTTGTTTGCCATTTACTCATAAGAATTTTGCATTGTTTTCTGCTTGTTATATTTCTAATGTTAGCATAGCCGTTATGTTGTCTCATCTCATTAGTTTTTTGGCTTGTTTGGCACCTCTCAGAGATGCCAAAATACAGAGGAGATTTTTGGAAAGTATTTTGTCACTATTGTTACTGGCAAAATTATGACCAGCTCTAATGTTTTAGCATGCTTGAATGTGAATATCACTAACACTTGAACACATCTATGTGCCTTATTCTTCCATTATAAAAAATGATGCTGACAGCTCCGCCTTCTCCTAATTGCTATCATCTAGCAACAAGAAATAAATTTAAAAAAACATGCCCTAGGAAAAGCCTTGTCTTTGTCCACCCAAAAGGCAGAAGTATCAGGGTCTCTACTGAGTCTGTCAGAATTCATGTGTATGCTACTGAATAATAAAGAAGGTGATTTATGTCCTTTGGAATGAGGACATTCCAGGGCAGATGTGGTGTGATCATGCTGCTAGCAAACCTTTTTGAGGGACAGTGGTGAATGCAAAAGCTTTGTTACATGAATGAGAAGGTGTTGATTTGGAATAGGCAACATGGATTTACCAAGGCTGGATCATCAGATCACACAGGCTTTGCAGGACCTCTAGAGGTCTCTCATCCCACCCCTCCACAAAGTAGGTCCAGGTAGAGCAGGTTGCTCAGGGTCTTGCCCCGCTGGATTTTGAGTATCTCCAGGGTGGAGACTCCACAGCCTTCCTGGGCACCTGCTCCCGTGTTTACCCTCATGGTAAACTCATTTTCCCTAATATTTACAGGGAATTTCCCCTGCTTGACAAAACTGATTGCTCTGTGTGATAAGGTAAGAAGAGTGGTTGTTACCTGCTCTGAGTTTAACTTAATGTTAGGCATGATTTCCTAGAGCACCTTTGTATCTAGGCTGGAACATTCTGGTCTGAACAGGTGGATTAGTAGGTGAGTGAAAAACTGCCTTGTTTTTTGAGCATAAAGGGTTCATATTTTACCTGGAGGCTTTTATAAGCAGAATTCATCAGGGAGCTATTTGGACAATTTAATATCTTTGTGGGTGATGTGAAAGTGGAGACAGTGTGCACCCTCATCAAGCCTGCAGCTGACACCAAACTCACCGAAGGAGAGCGACTGACCCACACCAGGGCAGAACTGCCACTCAGAGAGACCTGAGCAGCTGGAGGAAGGGACCAACAGGAACCTCATGACACCTGACAAGGACAAATATGAGGTCCTGCGACTGGTGTGAAGCGGCTCCTTGCAGCAGTACAGGCCGCTGCTGAGCTCTGCAGGCAAAACTCCACAGCCAAATATGTCCAGTACACATGAGAGTCCCTTCCTTCTCCTGCCCAGCACTGCTGCACAGGAGCTCTCCTTGGGCACAGTGTTTCTCTCATGCCACTTCCCGTGCGCCCTTTGCCCAGCTCACAGGAAGGAGGAGCAAGCCCCGAGTGCTCCTGCCTCTCCCAGAAGAGCCAGGTTGTGCTTCCTCCTGTTCCTGTCTGCATCAACAAATTAGCTACAAAAGCACAGTGCTCTACACAGAAGTCCAGTTCATAATTATTATTTTATTGCTTTCTTGCAGACAAAACTTTTTTCAAGGATGTGGCTAGAGTCTGTCCTGGATGTGAGGCCATACCAGTCATGCAAGCGGCAGGACTGGACTTGTTCTTAATTTAGACTCATACTACATTTGGAAGAGTGGCATGGGCAAGTGAAATTTTTGCTTATATTGAAGGAAATCATGTATACAGTGCATTACATAGTCTTTCATATTGAGTGGTTTTATAGCATCTGTTCACAGGTGTTTTAAACCCTACTTGAGCACACTTAGGTTGCTGAGACCTATGCACAAGGCACAGGAAGCATTTGTACAGTGGGCTGATCTGGATTCCTACAATGCCATTTGGAGGTAATTTTCTAGGAATCCATGCAGAAAAAAAATAAAACTGCTGACCCCTCAGTGCCAGCATAGGAGCTCAGAGCTGTGCCAAGAAAGTTAAAACAAAGTAATAATTTTTCTTCCTCATTTCCCATCAAAGTCGTTTTGTATGTAGAGGGTTGACTCTGGCTGGATGCCAGGCACCCACCAAAGCCATTCTACCACTCCCCTCCACAAGTGGACAGGGGAGAGAAAACAGAACAAAGGGCTCATGAGTTGAGATAAGGACCAGGAGAGAGATGACTCACCGAATACCATCTTGGGCAAAACAGACTCAACTTGGGGATATTAACTGAATTTATTACTAAGAAAATCAAAGTAGGATAATGAGAAGTAAAATAAATCTTTTTAAACCTTCCCCCCATCCCTTCCTCCTTCCCATTTCTACCTTCTCTGCCATGGTGGCACAGGGAGACAGAGAGTGGGGGTTATGGTCAGGCCATCACAGGATGCTCCTGCAGCTGCTCAGAGAGCAGCTTCCCCTGCTCCAGCTTGGGGTCCCTCCTACAGGAAACAGCTCTCCATGAACTTCTCCAGTGTGAGCCCATGCCATGGTAACAGTTCTCCACAGTGTTCCAACATGGGTCACCTTTCCACAGGGTGCAGTCCTTCAGGCACAGCCTGCTCCAGCACGGGACCCCTACGGGGTCACAAGTCCTACCAGGAGACCTGCTCCAATGTGGACTCCTCCTTTCATAGGTCCACAGGTGGAAAGAGGAGTCTGCCCCAGGGGGCTGCCCACAGGTTCACAGGCATCCACCTGCTCTGGCGTGGGCTCCTCCATGGGCTGCAGGTGGATCTCTGCATCCCCATGGTCCTCCATGGGCTGCAAGGATAGATCTGCCTCACTGTGGTCACCATAGGCTGCAGGGGAATTTCAGCTCCTGGAACACTTCCTCCTGCTCCTTTTCCACTGACCTTGGTGTCTGTAGGGCTGTTCCTCTCACATATTCTAACTCTGCTCTTCTCTGGCTGCAAATTACTTCTGCAGTAAATTTTTTTCCTTCTTAAATATGTTATCACAGAAGTGTTACTATCACTCCTGATTAACTCAGCCTTGGCCAGTGATGGGTCTGTCCTGGAGCTGTCTGGCACTGGTTTTGGGGAAACTTCTGGCAGTTTCTCATAGAAGCCACCCCTGCAGCTGCTCTGCTACCAAAACCAGGCCATGCAAACTCAATATAGATGCCAGCCTTGCTGGTTCTTATGCTGCTAATCATGCAGAAAATGAGCATTTTTATAGAAACAGCTGATGTTTCCTAAAGGGAGCTAAATCACCCTAGCAGAAAAGTGGATCTAAACAGAAAAAGAGGAAATAAAACAATAACTTTATTTCCAATGTATCTTACTCAGACCTACTTACATAGAGAAGATATCGTAGATACCCACACATCCAAATCAGATGGAGAGTTGGGAAGAAAACACTGATGCAAAGTAGCTTCTTTAGCATCTCATCATATTAGGACTTTAATTCTCTGGTCTCTTTATCAGACTTTTATAATTACATGGAGCAGAGAATTAGAAGGCAGAAAACTGAATGCAATTGATTCTGCTATTTAAACTACAAGGTTCGTGTAGGTGTTTGGAGGAAGGAAGCAAAGCACAGCAGCTTCTGAATGCTGAGCAGCAGAACTACAGCAATAAGTGAGGAGGAGAATACTGCAAGTCTGAGGGAAACCTAGGCAGCACTGGAATTTGGTCTAGACTGGAGAACACTTCCACATTGACATCGCCACATCTCGAAAGCTGCAGAAATCACAGACATTTCATGATCCCCAGTGGCTGCCTTGTAGTATTCTGGTTCCTCTGACGACAACTGCTTGAGGTTTAAATGAGTTCTAGCAATGGTTGTGCCTTTATAAAGGAGGAAAATACAGCTGGAATAAAAGAGCTCCCATTTCTGATCAATATGACTCGGCTGGAGGGGGGAGAGAGGCTGACTTCAACTTCTCACTTCTGAATTTGTCATTAGAGAGTTAAGGGGGGTGTGTGAGAGAAAAGACTGCCTCTTCTTCCTTTCTTTTCTCACTTGTACTGCAAACTTGATAGTAAAAAAATCCCCTGTTGAATGATGAGAACAAAAAGGACTCTTAGGAAACTTTCTGAAGTCAAGTTTTATTTATTTGAAAAGGCTTTTTCCTCACCCATCGATTCTTAAAGCCGCCTTTGCCAAGTAGCGCAAGGTCCCTTTGGTGTGGTGAGCTCTTGCTGGCTGGGTGTACAAGCATGCACAGCTGGAGCACACAACACTGCGATAACATCTGGAATTTGTACAGAAGGTTTCTTGGTAAGGAGGTTTCCAATTCTACCAGAAGATGAATTGCCCTCCGTAGCCTCAGGGTTTCAGAGAACAAAATATTCCTTTAAGGACGACACCTCCACTCGTCAGCTGTGAGAAGCAGAGCTTCTGGCACAGTAAAGAACTGAATCTTTACTTTTCCTGGTTGTTATCAAAGTAGTTGTGGTATGACCAACAAATTGAACATGAAATGACAGGTCTGCTTGCAAAAAACTAGTGCAAAGTGAGTTAATTTGCATTCCTTTACATATATTAGATCCAATTCTCCATTATCCTCCACAGTCTTGTCTATACCATAAAAGTTCAGCAGAGGGGAGATGTGCATGAAAATCTTTCTATAAAGTTGTACCTTTCCTTCCTCCATTAAGTTGGTAAAGATGCTTGGAACCTTTATAACTGCTCTGATCTGGTATTCCCTCTTACAAGGTATTTTAAATTATGGTGGTAACATTTTAATAAGGCTATCAGTGCCTCAGGCCCGTGCCATAACCCAGTTATTTGAGATGTTGGGATGACAAACATCTGTTACGATGTGCAAACTTGCTGATGGAAGATTTACTCTAATGAGGGGGAACCCTGGGTGTCTACAGGGCAACTGTAGAGGCTCCCGTTTGATCCTTCACTTTCATTTCAAAGAATGAGGGCACAAGCAGAAGAAAGGGATGGGTGTCAATAAAATCATGGCGCTCCTTATCCCCTTGGGCTTGAAGACACCTGGGTGTAAATGAGAGCAGGCCCAGTGTGAAGCAAGTGTAAAGATCCCTTGAGAGCTTCTACTGTCCTACTTCTCACCTTGAGCTGTGTGGTTGAACAGCTCTGTGGTATCTAACACCAATTATCAAACTGTCTGAATAATGAAGGGCAGATGTACCTTGCCAAAAGTTCGTATTTTATGAAAATAATTCATAAACAAATGCATTTTTCACGCGAGGGATGTGGCTGAAAAGATTTTTGTCCAACTACTAAAGAATAATTAGTCAGAAATAGTCCTGTATTGCTCTCAGCACTATTAAGTGTCTTGAGATATGTTAACTTCTCAAGATCTAGCAAACATCACCAGATGTTGGTGAAAGAAACAGAATGGTGAAGTGAGACTGTAAAGGAACCATAATAATGTAACATTAAATATTTGACCTTGTACAGTCACTGTTTGAATGCTCTACCTGCAGCAACATGAAATCAAGAGCTGTGTAGAAATACTGTGTGCATGCTCTGTGGGTCATGGTAGGACCATGCTGGGAAAACAATGTCCAGTGCTGGTCTCCTCCACCTGAAGCTGAAGAGTGAGGCATCCTGAAACTTTTTGACTGAGTAGTCAGTCAGGTTTGACAAGGCTGACACATCCCTTACCACACCCTCTACTTTTGCATGGTATAGAAGGAATTGTGCAGTCCTAAGCTTCATTCCTATTTATGAATTCAAAGGCTTTTCATTTAACCCTGCCAGAGACAGAGGTGGTAATATTCAGGGATTGTCTGAGAGGAGCACAGCAGCTGTTCAGGAACCTGGAAATGACAGCTCTTGCCAGGCAGTCCTGGACTTGACTGGACACAGGCTCACAGTGAGCACCTTGTATCAATTGTACCCTACCCTCCAAAAACTCTCCAAACATCCACTAGAGCATCTCTGCATTTTAAAGTGCATTTTGCTGCAGGGCCCTGTAAATCTGCCCATAATTAGACACAATCTGAGTGTACTTAAAATAAATCTTCCCCATGACAGGGATACAGCTGAATAAGTTGTCTGAGCCCTCTCAGTTTGTTATTAATGACATTTTGGACCATGTCTGCTGTTGCTCAGAGGTTTTCCTACTGGCACCAGCCTCTCTTCTCATGCATAGAACAGCTCAGACACTGGAGCGTTAATTGTCAGTTTTCTGAGGAGAATTCTGCCTGAGCAAAGGGAGGAAGTGGAAATTCCCAGGACTGAATTTCACATCATCACAAACATAGACTTTGTGAATGCTGCCTCTCAGCCCAAGCTGCCTCTTCCCAGGCAGCCCCTGCACAGGAGGGGTGTGCATATCAAGCACCTTACAAAGACACATGGCCAGAGTAGTGGCTTGCACGTGTGAACATGTCCTTACTGCCCAAAACTGTAGGAGTTAGAAGCACAAGAGTCACATACTGGGTTACCTGGATGATTTGATCTGTTTGGAAGACCAGAGCTGGTTTTTTGCAAGCTACAATAATGGAAATCAGTTACCAAGTAATATTCAGATTTGTACTTTGAATGTCAGATGTCACTGGTTATCAATGTGTTTCAGCTACTTTAAATTTATTTGGTTCCTATCCAGGCAAGGAGGGCATTAAAGAGAGGGTGCCATTAAATAAACTCAGAAAAGGCCACGTGAGATAGGAGGGGCTGGCAACTACTGCCAAAAGCAATGAATTAACAAGCCATTGAGGGGAATTTCAGTGTGCCCCTGGGAATTCAGTTCTTAAGATAAAATACAGAAGTTTTCCTGGTATAGACAGGGACAAACACAGCGTGTTAAGTCCAGTTCAGGTAGTGCCCTGAGTAAAGACCCACTATCCAGCAGCCTAAGCCTAAAACAGGGCTTTTGGGTCCACCGTTTGGGGTTGGAAAGGAGCCTTTTATTAAAACTAAAGAAATATGCCCAGCACTAATATTATGTATAAAGGAGATTTCCCTCTGTTAACTGAAGCAGTCATCAGCTGCTGACATTTTGCTTCTTTGGAACTGCTGTCTCCTAATATCCTCAGGGAGTCTGCAATTCTAAGGGAGGCACATCAGGAAACAGGGCAGCAGCATGGACCCTAGCTCTAGCTTGGGTTCAGGTGCCTGTAGGGAATATTATATCTCCTTTAGACTAACTTGCTTAAAGAGGGGCTCCTAAGATGTACACAACTTTAATAGATCCTTACCTTAGGAGACAGAACTTTGCTAAAGGAGATGAACTATAAACTCCAAATTACTGCATTTTATTCTTTCCTGCATGTAGTTTTCCTTGGGAGGAAAGTCACACGATCATGGCTTGGTTTGAGTGGGAAGGGACCCTAAAGGTCAGCTACTTCCAACCCCACTGCCATGGGGAGGGACACCATGAGGGAGGGACACCATGAGACTGCAGTTTGCATTTTACTAGTCATTTGCACTCAAAAACTTTTTGATACCAAAGAAAGTCAAGAAACTTAGGATGTGGCCTTAGGCATGTCAGACTAGGCCTTTCCAGGAATAGTGGAGCAAGGTTTAAGTGAGATCATCCAGCTATTACACTGACATTTTCATGCATTTAGATGAATTTCAAGCAATATCTACGTGACTTGATCCTGCTTCAAGATAGCTGAGTCCAGCTAGGGTAAGCACCCAAGAAATATTGACTACTTCAGCAAATTTAATTATTTGAATTTATTTCTTTCATTTCTCTATCTATTAAAAGATATAAGATAGGAGAACTGTGCTGCTCACAGTATCTCTCAGTCTTATCCTCTCGTCCTTTTTTCAGTGGGGCTAATTGTGCAATTAGGACCACCAGAACCCAGCCATTATTTAAGTATTTAAGGATTTTTCTACATGTCCAGGTAGCAGTGACTCATCCAGGCCTCTGGGTGTATCACACACACATTGTCTCCATCACAGATAATGGTGTGTCTCACTGAGCTGGCACACCAGCCCAAGCTGAAAGGTGGGGCTGATTGGAAGTGCTGCTAAAACTAAGAACCTCAAATCAGTATAACATTTTTGGATCTCTAAATATGCATAAATATAAATGGACAGCTTTCAAAGGGACTTGCTGGGGAAAAAAAAAGCTTTATGTTTGTATGTCTGAATACAAATGCCTGGCTTGATACACCACCATGCAAAAATTTGACTTTTATGTATATTGGTAGTACTAATTCAGAGATCTGTATTTATGTTTCAAAAAGTTTGGACTGAAGTATCAAAGCACAAAGTTCAAGTTTCCCTCATTCTGCATTTCCTGCCTATTCTACATCTTTTTTTTCTACTTTTTTCCTTCCTTCTCTACAGCATTAAGCCTCTGTATTTGTTTTTCTTACTCATCCTTGTTTTGTATTCTGCTCCCTTATGGCTTTGAAATGTAATGTCAAACCATCCAATCGTGCAGATGTAATCTGTATTCAAAACAGCATCCCAAATCCACATATATACACAAATATATGTCTGTACACATATATATATGCACTCATATATAATGACTCATGTTACATATAATACAGCATATATATTACAATATAAAAGTGACTGCATGACTTCACATATAATAAGCCACCTTGCATTCTGCCTCTTCACAGTGCTCTTTACAGCTCCGGGCGGTGCCACCAGGATGCCCTTCAGGACCAAGCAACCCCACGTTTGCTTGGAGGAGCTCTTATGCCTCCTCTGTGCCACACTTTGCCCATCACCTCCAGCAGCAGGGCAGGTTCTCATGTGACCTGTGCCATGGTGCCCCCACAGAGTCCCAGCAGTTTCAGTGGCACTGGGGAGAACTTCACTAGTTCGGTTTTCTCTCGAATAGTTTAGGAAGTCTTGTCCTTTGATACGTTTATCTAGCTGTTACTTACTGTCCCGTGACCCATCACTTGGATTTAAAACACCAGGAAAATGAGGAATGCAGAAAAGACAGAAACAGGCCCAAGAATTTATGCATGGTGTGGGCTGCTGGTAATCTCACTCAAGTTTAAAAAACTTCCAGCAGGTGTATTGTCGCAGAGCATCAGGTGGCTGATACGGCTGGCTCATGTACAACACATCGGGATGAAAGCCTCAGGATTATTTCAGAAAAGCCTGGCACAGTTATTCACGAGTGACTGCTGCTTCTTAAAATCTGACCATCTTTGTTTTCCAACACCATGGACAAGTGGCCAAACCAGCTGAGGCAGTGCCACTGAGACTAGCTAAGAAATGGTGCTTAGTTGACACTTGAGACTAATCCGAGGGTCACTATCTGTCAACAAAGGCCCCTCTGGGCATCCTACAGTAAAGCCTTTGCCAACACTGGGTACATGCATGGATGTGTTAAAATGACTTTGTCTCCTAAGATACGGCCTATTTGAAAGTTAACCACAACTCTCAGAGCACCAGAAGGCGGGAATCAAGAAAATCTGAGGAGAAAATACAAGTTTAAATGCCTGTTTCTGAACATCTTTCTGCACAAGTCACAAAAGCAGTCAGTGCATGGCACTAGTCCAGCATTTCATGCACTGGGGCACAAGTTTCAGCCCTGTTTCAGAAATGCACTGGGCTTGGAGTGTCCAAAGCCCTCCTGAATGTGGGAATTGATGAAACGCACGTCGTTTTCCCGACGCGTCAACACCCTGGGATGCTCAGAGCAGAGGGCAGCTCCCAGCGGACCGGACCCATCCTCGACGGAATGGTACCGATTTACCCAGCGCTGCCTTGTCCAAGTGCCGGGTTCTTTCCGGAGAGGCACGAAGGTGTTTGGCGCCGAGGGCACCCTGGCCCCGTCCATCCTCCCCGCAGCGCTCCCAGCCCTCGGACGAGCCGCCCCGTGCCCCGCGGCTTCGGCCGCAACTCCAGGGCAAGCGCCAGCCCGCAAACACGGTACAGGTCGGGAGGAAGTTTCCAGTGGACTCCAACCTCCGCTGGCGACTCCTGAGGGCAGCACACGCACCGGGAAAGGTGGTGGAAACAGCGCTGCGACGGTGACAGGCCGTGCGGTGCCCGAGCGGCCACCGGGGAGCGACACCGCGGCAGCCGCCGGGCGCGGCGGGGCGGGGGCCAGGGCCNGCTCCGCACCGCGCTCCTGCCCTGCCCTCACCTGCGGGTCGCCCCGACCCCCGGCTCCCGGCCCTTCCCCGGCCCTCGGCGGACTGCGAGGGAGCGGCGGCACCGCGGCGGGCGCTGCCGGCCGTGAATGCTTTTCCTGCCGTCGGGTCCGGCTCAGTGTCCCCGTCGCTTTGCCCCTCGCCCCGCGACGCCCCGGGCGGCTCCCCCGCTGCCATGAGCATCAACGGCGGGTCCCACCCGCGCATCAACACCCTGGGCCGGATGGCGCGGGCAGAGTCGGGCACCGACCTGCGCTACGAGATGAGCTCCCATGTGGGGGGCGGCGGCGGCGGCGGCACCCACACCCACACCCACAAGACCTACTACTACCAGAAGACCTACGGGGGGGACTACGCCTCCGACGGATACGGGTAGGTGCGGGTCCAGCCGGCCCCCGGCCCCGCTCCCTCGGGGCCGCCTTCGGACAGCTGCCGTGAGCCCGCTCGCGGTGGGATTCCCTAGGTGCGCGAGCTTGCTTTTTCCTGTTCCTCCCTGAGGCGTTTTAACTTCTCAAAGACTTCTAAGTGCAAGCGAAGAACTTACTTTTACAAAACCGCTTTTGGTGGTGACTCTCCTTGAAGAGAGTAGCAGGACTAAAAACAATGTCTCCCGTTTGCACTGAGGGCTGTAAATGGGTCTGTGCTGGCTGTATTGACCCAACAGTTCTGTGCTGATAAACCCCGCTTTGCTCAATGACGCAAAACAAGCTGAAGTGAATTGCTTTATACCCCATACACCCAGACTCTGCCTTCCCCAACTAGTTGCAAAACTAGGGCTATAAAACCATTTCAACTAGTGGGAAATGTGCTCTTGTTGATTTTTGAGTTTGTTTCCAGCTTGTGTGAGGCCTGGGAGTTTAAGTCATGGTCTTTTATAGAGCCATCCCTGACATTTGATGGCAGGAGGCAGAGATACATGACAAGCAGAATTGGTCTGCTCTTCTCACCTCTTACCTTTTTAGCTCTCTGCTTGCCCTGGTGCTGTGAGCACAGTCAAGATCTTATAGGCAGGGTTCCAGCTGTGAATCCTGGCTTGGGGAATGCCTATTCTCATGGATGCAGCTGTATCAGCAATCTGTGCACATCAAGTCTGACAAGGACTTTCTGCAGAGTGCAGTAATCATGAAGACTTCTCCATTTATCTCCTTGACTGGGAGTTCACAGGACTGAAAAGCAGGCAGCAGTGACAGTCACTGAAGGAAGCAGTGCTGGCGCATGGTACAGCACCATCACAAAGCACAGCTGCTGATGGCTGGTGTGTGCGTGTGGAGTGGCCATATTAAGTCTGTTGGTCTCATTATGGATGCCGCTGACTCAGGAATTGGTGCAGAAGCCCTGTCATGTATTTTGTGTTAGAATTTAAGCCCTAATTTTATGGACAGTACATAATTAGATTGCAAAAGGGTGAGAATTAAACGTACATAGTAAATAAACAGCAGATAAGAAAAGGCTTTTTTATGTCAAGCAGATCTATAAGTGGCCGTAGAGACTTAGGGTTATCCTAGAGAGCACCGTGTGCTCTGCTTAGGTATGTCAGACCAGTTGCTAGAGGACCACTGAATGAATGACAAAACTTGCATCCTATGGTTTTTTTGTTTATTACTTTGCCCAGTTCTTAGTTTTAGTTCTTTTTTGACTTTGGGTTTGTTGTGTGCTTCGGTAAGTTACAGCGAATTGCAACTAGAACACATCCAGTTACCAATACAGTAGGATGATTATATCTATTTATTGCTATATTATAAGAACAATTCAGTACTGTAGCATTGGGGAGTGCACACACTAGGACTCCAAAATGCCATATCTATGCTGTCTGTGTGAGGATTTGTTTTGCTAGTCATGTTTCATTGCAAATACCTTTACTGTTTACAAGAGACAGCCATGAAAAATGAATGGCAGTGTGTGTTACTTCCTGGCTGTTCTCTTTTTCCTCACTTTACACTGGTGCAACTCTATTTGGATTCAGCAGGGTGATTTCCATATCACTCCCAACTTTCACTAGAGGAGAAATGCTTTCCTTTAATTTAGCATTCTTTGGCTACAGTTACATATTTTAAGCCAGTCTGTAGTTTGTTAGGCTCTTCTTTCTGTAGCATTCAGTGGTGGTGTAGCAAGAGTGGAAAGGACAGACCTGATCAAGAGGTTAACGACCTTATATTGACATTATTTAATTTGCTTTTTATAACATAATATTCATATCTCCTTTCTGGGGAGGTATGTCTGTCAAGGAGGTTGCAATGAAAGTTCCTGTTCACTTTATTGTGAGGCTTCTGAGTGGAACTAAAGACAATTGAGATGAAAAAAAAAATATATAAATATATATATATATGCATGCATTTACATATTGTTTTATGTGAAAAAATCTGACCATACCAAATACTTTAAATATTTTTTTTGCGACAGAGTATGTGTGTTTGCCACCTTACTGAATTGCGTAGGTTTATTTTTAAGCAGTGCTGGTATGAGTTAAATTGTGTCTCAAAACAAGTGGTTTATTGTCAGTTAATGAAAAAAGCAGTTTTGCCTGATTTTGCACGTTTGTTTGTGTGCAGAAAATCCACTAAATGCTCTGCATGTTGCGCTGTTGGGATCAGGGCCATCATCTGTGGAACTGGCTTTATTAACTGCATTTAGCCTGACATATTCAGTGCCAAAGTTTAGTGGCATCTGCAGAGCTCAGAAAACTGAGGCTTCTTTTTTTCCATGGGGAAGATCACTCTACCCTAATTTTTAAATGCAGCAGGATTCAAGTTAGGGTCTAGTCTTGTAAGTTTTGGGGCGTATTCTGCCAAACAAGTCTGTGCTGAGTATTACATTACTCACAGAGCAATGTGAGACGCTCCCTACCCTTAGGGCTCAGCAAGGTGCTTTTACAACATTCCCGGTTTCTTCTGGCTTGGGAACTCAGGATGAGCTTGGCCCGGAGTACAGATACTCAGCTTGACAGTGACTCACACGCTGCTAAACTGCCAATTCATCAGTCAAATATTTATCAATGTCTTTGCTATGGAGATAGAAAATCTGATAAACCATGAGAGAAAAGAAAAAAATGCAAAGTTGTGCAGTTTTATTTGTCACTGCTGAGATTAGGGGAAAGAATAGCCTAGGATTCACGGTCACTGAGTGACAAGAACATAAATTAATTTACACAATTCTACTTAAGGATTAATTTTCAGTTTAGAAAAGGAGTCAGAAAATTACCTGCCCTGCCCTGACACTACTTTGAGGAACCAAGAAACAAAGTAAACGTGGAGAAAACCGTCTCAAAGCCCCACTTTTGCCTTTCCCATCATCTCGCAAGGATCTGTAGAGTCCTGGCTGAGCTGAGTGGTGCTAGAGCTGGCGTGGTAGCTTGCCCTTTGAGCTGCCCAGACGGCGAGGGAGGAAGGAATGTGTGTGAATCGCTGCGGAATACCTGCCCTGCCGGCAGAGCCTGCGCCCTGCTCTGCCTGGCAGGGAAGTGGCGACGCCGCCGCGCCGTGACAAGGGACTCAGGCTGTACCTTGCCCAGGTCTCTGTTCCGTAGGGACGTGCAGGTGTGAAAGCCTCTTGTCAGGAGAAGGGGGTTTGCTGCGTTTCGAGCGGCTGCTCTCCAGCAGAGGTGTATTTCCATGGTCCAGGCTAGAGCCCGTGTTTGGCACCTCCCTCTCCCAGAGGCGGAGGTGGGAGAGGCAGCGTGTGAGCAGCCTGCTGCATCGGGCAGGTGCGGCCTTTGGGAACGGTCCTGCTGCTCCTGGTGCTGCATACCAGTGCGAAAAGCATGAGGACTTTCTGTGAGCAGGTGTGGCACGATCCCTTGTGAAACCCTGCTTGCCGCGAAGGCACCAAGCCTCGGGGGTCCTAATAATTCAATAATTCACTAGTGACTACTAGATTTTTTGCACATTTTTTAATGGTATTTAGAGCCTGATTGTGCCAGATGCAGAGGTCTTCTGAGGTTTCCAGCCATCATGGAAACCCTAGTCTATGTGCATACTTGGCAGATGGTACTAGTTTGGTGAGGCTGTGGTGTGCCAAAACTGGTCCTAGTTAGAGCAGAGACATATGGGGAGAACTTTTGATGATTTGACAGTTTGTATTCACCTCCTCTGAGGCGGGAGGGAGAAAGCTGGACTGTAGCACTTTAACTCCTGGTTATATTCCTGTGGATGTCGTGATTCACCACCTTTATGCCACTGCATTTTCCAGCATACACACACCCAGCTGGCAGGTGGTGGCGGATGGGCGGTGGTATGTGCAGGCTCTGTGCTGGGAATGCAGATTCCAGGTCAGGTTTTTCTTCTGACTTGCCTACCCTGGGCATACCAGGTAATCCCTTTATGAATCTTTTGCTTGTTCAAACAAGTTTGCTCGGAGGGGGGTGGGAAGTGTGAAGAAAAAGAAGCACTACTTTTTTTTTTCTCTTGTTGGGTTATGGGACTCATTCAATATTCTGGATCTGCTAAAAGACTTTCTTTTAAAGCTTCCTCCATTTTCTGAATGAATAAAAATAAAAAGTTTTGAATTAAAAAGTTTTGTGGAGGGCTTGGAAAATTTAACAAGGATTATTCTAATTTGTTTTAAATAGTATCTTTGGGACAAGAGCAACCTCTGTGCTCCCAAAGATTTAGGGAGCTGTGAAGCTGTGGGAAGGCTCCTCAGAATTGCTGGATGTGTTTCTCTGTCTCCTTTGCCCTGCTTCTCTGGGCACTGATCACACTCTGGATAACCCAGCAGCCTCTGGATGTGCAGTAGCAAAGGCAGACACACTGGAGCAGCCCCCAAGGTCCAGGTGTTTGTGCTGGGGGTGTGCTGGTCTTGCAGCAGCAGGAGGCAAATGAGAAAGCAGGAGGCAGCTGGCTTCCTTGCCCCCTGGGTTCTGCAGTGACGACATCAGCTCCCACAGTGGGCCTGTGAGGGTGCAAGCTGAGTGTTTAGAGAAGGTATTTGGTTTATTCAAAACGCATCACCTGGGATAGTTTTTTGACTTGAATAAATGAGTGCCAGCAGTACTCAGCCCTGCTGGGTTCTGGGGACGTGGGCACTGCTGACGTGTCTGTCTCTACGCTCATAACTCATCATATGGCCTTGAGCACGTTTCTCAGTCCCTTTTAAAGGAAAAGCAGGAGTAGTTCTTTCTTGTTTCAGTAGAGCTGGGGGTCTTGTAAGGATCACGGGTACTGCTCATCAGTTAAACACAAATCCTAGTTCAGACATTGAGGATTCAACAGTAAGGTAATGGCTGGATTTAGCTCAGTTGGGTATGTATATGCCAGCAGGGAGGTGTTGCCTGAGCTGCTATACTGCCCAAATCCCAGTGGCAGCAGGGGTTGGGCTGTCCTCAATTTCTCAGGGAGAGCAGGAGGCTAGTATAGCAAGGGAGCAATGTGTTCTGCCTTGACATGCACTGAAAAGGGTGGCTCCTGTACAGAATGATGACAGGGAGATGCTATGCCTTTCATAGGGCTCTCCTGACAGTGGAGAGCAACAGGTCTACATTTCAACATCCCAAGTAAAAGCAATTCATCTGTGTTTTGAAGTGTTTTCGTAATTTTAAAACAAAGATGCTACCCCCTTTTGTTTTCCTTTGTTCCTTTAATAGTTAATGATGATTTAAATTATTTTAATAAAGAACTTTGCTAATAGGACCTTTTTGAAATTCATGAGTTGCCTTCCAAATAAGTGCCATGGTCTAAAATGACTTGTAGGGACAAATACATAGTTAAGGTCAGAAGCAGTTCAGTCTGTTCCACTCAGCACTGTTCTGCAGGGTTTACAAAAACAAAGCAGCACAGCAAATAGTCAGGTTATTGCAAATGTATATGTTTATTAGTATTAGACCCTGCACTCTTTTGTTACGAGTCCTGCTAAAAGACCAGCCTCAAGTTCTTTCCATTTCTGCTGGAATGGTTGATAACATACGCTGCATTTGCAGAGGTGCAGTAAAAAAAAAGAAAAATCTGCCCATATTTTCACTGCATGGTGTGCCTACAGTGTTGGATACAACAGGATCCTATTCACAGGTTCGAGGTTTAGATGCTGCCAGAGTTAAATCAAATTGTCATAGCAGCAGTAGGTGTTACAATGATGAAACATTAAACTCGTTCAGTTTCATGTAAACAAAATCAGACAAAACAAGAGAGACAAAATACCATGTAAAGTAACCCACTTAATCTGTGTTCTCTGAGGATTGTTGGTATCCTAAGTTTTTCTAAGGGACATAAATATATTTTTATGTAGCATGTAGGTTACATGTTTTTACTTTCAAAATCCAGCTTTGTTCTTGCCTCCATGCTATGATGCTGTCCAGCACGCTCAGGGTTTGCCTCAGTGTCTTTGGTCCAGTATTTTCTGTGTTGTATTTTACTTTGGCTGTCTGTTTCCTACTGCCTCAAGGTTGGTTGTCTTATTACTCTGAATTGGAGTTTCTCCTTTGATCTGCTCATCCCCATTAAAGGCCTGTTGGCTTCATTAAGAGGTAGACTATACCGAGGGACTTTGAAACTGCTAATGAAGTACCTTACTGTCACATGGGTGCAAAGTATTGAAGATGTGTCCCTGTGAGATTGTGCTAGTGCCATCTGAAGTATCAACATCAGTATATGTCTGTTGAGGTGTTGTCTCTCCAAGTATTTTTATTTTTAAAGTTCAGAGGTTGATTTATGCCCTTGGGCGTGTTTGTACAGCTAAATCCCCTTCAGATTTGAAGTTCTTGATTCCTGTTGGCTTGGTGGAGCTATGCTATCAAACATCAGCTCCTATGCTGGCATCTGCTGTTTCTGATGTGCCCCAATAACCCCATGTAGCTCTGTTTGGTCTTCTGACATTTCAAAGCCAGTGTCTCTAACAGGTCATGACCTTTTTATCATTATCATAGGATTGATCTATGTATTTTCACTGGCAAAACAGGTTAAATTTTTAACAACAAAGAAAGCATTAATAAAATAATATGCTCTTTTCTGTTTTCCATTTGTATAGCTCCAGCTTCTGCCATTATTTTGGTTGTATCTTTATCGGATGGATTGGAGAGCCTTAAATATGTGCTGCTTTCTTCTTGTGAAGGTCACTGTGAACTGTAAACAAGTAACTTGTTGTTACTCTATTTGAAGACCTAGATAGGGTGTACTTAAGCCTCTCATTTCAAGGTCTCTGCTCCTGCTTTTGAAACAGTTTTGTGCATCTATGTTTAGCCATCTTCAGGTTTTCAATTTTTTAAATTATTTGGGCAATAATTACAGATGTGGCATTCAAACAACATTAGAATGAACACAAAATGCTTGTATTTCTACTTATTTATATTTTAATTTAATAGTTGGATTTATTTGAAAATAGCTTTTCTTAACAATTTCTTACCATGTTAACTGTAATAGGTATTTTTTAGACCTCTTGTCTTGGTGCAGTAATGTCTTTGAGTTCAGTGAAGTTACCCTGAAGCCAGTGGAGATAGACTGACTGGTTGCAGTATAAATCTGGTCACCATCTATACTTCATTTGCCTTTAATGGATATCCAGCATTTATAGCTGCCAGAACACAATGGAAAAAGTAATTAAAGAAAAAATACTCTTCCAATGTTCTAAAAAGAGAAAATTCCTCAGAAGGTTCCTCTCTCTTCTTTATTACGTTTCATTCATGAGAATAATTGTGGGTGTAATTAAATGTAAATTTCAGATGCAGTCAGATATTTCTGTATCTAAACAGAGCAGTGATGCCTAAGGAGAAGGAATGATTTAGAAAAGGAAGCTGACACAAAGCCTGGCACAAAACCAGACCCGTATGTTATTTTTCATAATTGCTTTCTTTAAGCCGTTTCCAAGATACACAGGGGTGCATAGCACAGTGGGGCGCAGCCTTTGTGCAGCCAAAGGGTCACAGTACAAGCTGGGGGCTGCATGTGGACAGCTTGTTTTATGTCACCCAGTGACTCTGCAGTTTTGCCTCTGCACCTCTGAGTGAGGGTCTGTTCCCTGGTGTGGGGGAAGCTGCTGAAAAGTTGCTCAAACCTTTTCTCTTTGTTCCAGATGAGCTGATTGGAGAACAGCAGGCAGCTGGTGCATCAAAAGCACATGCTGCAGAAGAGCTCTTAGAAATATTGAATGTTTCTCACCACTCCAGTGATTTTTGCCAAGGATAGTTCTGCTTTTTCGTTGTCACAATTCCTTTTGTGAAGGATGGTCAGAGCCTGTTCAAGTCAGTGGAAAGATTTCCATTGAATCCAGATTGCTTGCTGGCTCTGAGTTGAACAGGTTCACACTGGTGCTCTTGTTGGCATTGGTGTTGTAAGGAATGTTTGTCTCTTCAGTGATTTGTAATGGAAAAGGTTACCTATTGTGAGCACAGGAGTTAGAAAACTAGGCAAGGCTTGGAAACACCTTAGCTCTTACTGTCTGTTAGTGGTTTATTTTAGTTTCACTGGCAAGTGTTTGGGTTTTGAGCCGCCTGGGCTTGCTTGGGAGGTCTGATCCCATCACCAAGGAATGGTTCCTCACTTGCAGCACCTCACCTCCATTCAACTACAGTGGCTCACTTTGATGGCTGAATCCTAAATGCTGGAAAAGCAACATTCTGGCAGTATGGATGCAGTAGATTATTGCAAGACAACAATAATGACCCTGTTACTTGCCTTGTTTGTTTCCCCCACTAGTGTTTTTAGTTCTGGAGTTTTACTTGGAGGCGCCAAACTCACACTTCATGTATTTGTAAGAAAGCATGTCCTCCGACTCCAGGCCCTACATCTATTTTTGCAGTAGCTTGTGTATCTTGCAGTTCATTCCTAAGACACTGCACTAGCTTTGTGCATTTCTGCTGATAAAAGGGCCCTTCTTACACTTGTGTGGACTTGTGTGCTCCTGTGCTTGCCTAGCTGAGGATCCTGCTTTCCTTGCGTGCCCTGACATTTGATGGCTGGTGTGATAACATGAACAATTACATCACACAAAGGCTATGCTCTAACGTATTGACTTTAACAAAGATTGTGAATAATTCATTCTCGCTGCAGTGCTGCCAAAGTTTTGTCTATCAAAGTTACAAATACCTGTGCTGGAAGAAAAACTTTCTCCTTTATGGCATGCAGTTTCCACGTTCTACTCTATCCTGTGGCAAAGACAGTCCATGCCTGCGGTTGCAGGACTATAAAGTGGCTCTGCCATCGTGGAATTGTCATTGATATTTCACAGTACAAGTGTGCGTGTCTCTGTGAACCTCTATGAGGTGGATTATTCAGTGCAACTTCTCTTAACTGTTCTGAATTTGTGTTTCTTGTACTTCTTCAAAACACACAGTTGCTCTGTATTTACTTCTTCTTCTTCTTCTCCCCCACAACAGCCAGAATGGGACCTGTACCATGTCCAGACGCCAGAACACCATCCAGGAGCTTTTGCAAAACTGTTCGGATTGCCTGACGCGAGCTGAGCTCATAGTACAGCCTGTGAGTGCTTCTTGTTCTTCTTATCCAGAGTGATTATGAATATTACATACATATTCTGTGTTGTTTTCTGGACTCACAGGCTCTGCTTCTTCATCTCCTGTCTCCCCTTTCAGCTGTTTGTGTGAGGCAACTGGGAGTGGAAAGACATACCTCCTTCTTAGGTCTCCTTCTTCCCTCTGTACACTGTTCAGTAAAATTGATTGAAATGTGTCTGGTTAATAAAAGGGGTCTTCTTGAGTTAAAAAAAACCAAAACAACAACAAACCCACCCTCAAACAGATTCTACTGCATCTTATTTTTCAGCTTTAGATCAGGACCACTGTCAGTGTTCACACCTGTTACTAATGGCTACATACACTCTCTTAGTGTGTTCTGTAGGATCTTGTCATCATTTTCAGGGCCATAATGAACCTGAGCCACCTTAGGAAACACCTTCATTACCTTTGTTTTATTTTTCCAGATGATCCCTGAAGAAGTAAATGAGACTACACTAAAGTCTTCCTGGCTGTTTCAGCTCAAATACATACAGATAATCTCTGCAGTATGCTACTCTGGTACAAACCCAGAGTGCCTGGGGGCGGGTTACTCACTGATGCTAAATTCACTCCTGGCAAACATGGGGTGTTCTCTGTTCCTGCTGAAGTCAGAGGAGGTGCAGGGTGGTGAGTCCATCCTGCTGCTGAGGCCACTGAGATGAGAAACACTTTCACAGTGCTGGCAGTAGATGTGATTTAATGCGCACTTTTGGACCCTCTGTGGACAGAAAATTCTTTCAGAAATGAACTCTGTGGTTAGGAGTTCATTTCCTTTTCAGAGATACAGGACGTGTGAGCATGTTTATATAAAAACCAATGCCAGAGTAAATACTGCCTTTTGTTCAGGATTAATATTATTCCAGTGAAGTTGAAAGAAAGAGATGTTTAGCTCCAGCTTGGTGCCACAACATGCATTGCTTGCTTTGTTTCTTTCTTTTCTTTCTAAGAGACAGAGCAATGAGGTCCGCAATACTTTATTTGCAAAACCAGGTCCCAGCTGCATTGTGTTTTGTTCAGCATGGCTGTGTCAGTGTGCAGTAAGGTCAAAGAGCTGTGTCTGCCTGGTTGAAACACCCTGACCCAACTGCACTGAGAGGGTGCATGGAGCGTTTGCCTAGGCTTTGGGTGATAAGGTGGGATGCAAGGGGCATGGAGCTGGACCCAGGCAGACGGTCCTGCTCACATTTTTGCAGGAGGGGGAAGTCTTAGAACCTCAGGGAAACTTGTGGAAAATCAGGAGCAATATCTACCATCTCCTACTAGGACAGTGTTTCCTTCTCATCTTCTAAACACAAAGGTATAATGTCTTAATAAGTTAGCACACCATGTGAAGCCTTGGCTTCACTGAAATAAACATCAAGATGTGCTGATCTTTATGGAAAGTTTAGTTTGATATTATATTTTAATAATTTTCATCCATATTTTATTTTAATATGCAGTTTCCAGTGACTGTGGATCCTTTGCTCATCAGCCTTCTGCCAGTTAAAACTGGCAGTCAGAGCCCTGGCAGTTGAAACTTATCATGCTTCCTAAAAAAACCCCAGTCCTCACAACATCTCTTTAAGACAACCAAAGGAAGCTTAGATGATGAATATTTAATTTAATCTCCCATCCTTTTTTTTTTCATTAGGAATTGAAATATGGGGATGGTGTCCCACTTAGAGGGAACAGGGATCTGGAAGACTGTTTTGCACAGGCAAATGACCAAATGGACATCCTGGATGGGCTGATCAGAGAGATGAGGCAGATGGGCCAGCCCTGTGACATGTATCAGAAAAGGTATTGTCAGGGAAGGGTTGGGGTCGGGAATGTGACTGATAAAAGTTTGTGGTACCTCAAGTGTTCACCTTCCTTGGTGTTGCAGGATGTAATAGAAATCAATAAGGTGGAACTAAACATGTTTGGTCACACTAACATGGAGAAGGGTCTTGCAGTAATATATTTCTGATAGAAATTCATGCCTGAGTTGTCTCCATGAAATCTTAGTATATTTTTTCCACGGTCTTTGCTTTCAACACGTTGTTTTGAATAGTTGGTGGTCCAGCAGGAGAGATAAATTGCATTGTTTGTGTGTTTTCTGGGTGTTTTGCTCGCAGACACTAAGTGGTTCCTTCCCTTTCAGGCTGCTGCAGCTGCAGGAGCAAATGCGCGCCCTGTACAAAGCCATCAGCGTTCCCCGCGCCAGGAGGGCCAGCTCCAAAGGTGGTGGCTGCTTCTCCTCTCAGAGTGGCTCGGGCTGGGATGAGTACACAAAACGTGTCACAAGTGAATGTTTAAGCTGGATGAGGCAGCAGAAGGTAAATCTGTGCAAAACCCAGGGACAGTGCTAAAACTTGGTGTTGTTTATGAATGTCACCTCATATGTAGTAATGTTTTGGGTGCCAGTAGAAAAGTAAAGCTACACATGAATGCTCGCGTGTTATTCCAAGTTCCTTTTTTTACCCTCCCAGTGTTGTACATATAGTGAATTCTCACTGAAATCTAAACATGGATTGGGGTCTTCTTTTGCAGAGGAAAAGGTGTGGAAGTTAGATTTGAAAGCTAAATGAAACACAGGTGTTAACGTAACAAAAGACATTGGCGTATTTGTGTTAGAGATTATTGTGCTCAGTATTTCCCTCCTTCCTTCCTTGCACAGATTTCCTTTGATTCATATTTATTTTAACCCTTTATCATCTTCACAGATTTAACCATTGTCCAGTGTTTTACAGTTTGTTCTCCCCCTCTAGTCTGTCTATCACAGAGAGGTAGAGCTGACTGCCACGGGACTAGGCTCTCTAAAGTCAGTGCTAAAATGCACACAGAAGTGCTGAAGCTACTGTTTGTTACATTCTGAGAACAAATTTGCCAATTCACAGCTGCTGCTGATGTAACCTGGAGTGGAAAACACTGTTTTTGTGCTGCTAAGGTGAAAGTTGTGTGTTGAAGTGAAAGTTGTGAGTTTATGGTTGGACAGCCCTTTCTGAGAGACAGGTAGGGAGGATGGAACAAGTTGGCTGAAGCCACACTTTGCAGACTCCTTGTAAATTGAAATTGCATTATTGTTATCTCTCTTTATTAGGTTGTTGCTTTGCAATTCTGTCATTATTATCTGCGTATGGCATTTACCAGGTGGCTCTTATGCAAACCAAATGAGGAGGGTAGAGCTCTGTAGAGTTGCAGTATTTTTAAGTGAGTGCTAGTTACAGGCTAGTCTGTCAGTGTGCCATGTTTTAGAGGAGGCAAGGGAAGTGGAGATGCACTCCTTGAGTGGTAGTGTGTATAAGCCTTGTGCCTGGACAGCAACAGCTGACATTATTGCTGTACACATGCTGTGGGAGAGGAGGCTGATTGTCAGACCTGCCATGGCTTGAGCAGTGATGTTGGACAGACTCTGGGCATGCTTCCAGCGATGAAAGACGGTGAACAGGCTGCACCTCCCAAAGACACCACGTGACGCCCTGCTCAGACACTCCTTGCTAAACACAGGGAGCATAAGCAACTGCTTTATAGCTGTGTTCCCACACTAAACCTCCTGTGAAAGTAAAAGGCTCTCTCTCTTCTGTCTCTCTTCCCCTTCATCCCTACAGCAAAGCTGAGGTGGGGCCAGTAAGCACTTACCTCACTGGGAAAGTTTATTTGGAACTTGCCTCGATGCTGCTTCTTTCTGTCGTGCCTTGCTGTGTCCCATTACTTGCTCACATTGAGACGAGGATAATGTTTCCCTTAGTAATGTGGTGAGATGTGGGAAAAAGTTCTGAGCAGCTGCAGTTTTTTGCTGTTTTTCTGGTTTTTGTCTGGACGGTTTGCTGGTAGGAGAATCGGATGGTAGGGAGGGTTGGTCAAATTTCCAGTGCTGAACTGGGGAAACTGCAGTGAAATCCAGACAGCCTTTGTCTGCCTATGGCAGCCAGACACGACTGCCACTGTTGCTACAGTCTCTTTAGACTGTTTAAATATAACAAGAAGGGTCAAAGTCCTCTAACTTTTAAATGGCAGAATGAAAAATGGTTTTGTTTCCTGGATCATTTTCAGCAGTGCCTTTGAACCTCTACGCTTGAGTTCTGGCTTTATTGTCATCTGTTGACTCATAGAGATTTGACTCCAGGCTGATAATTACCAAATTCAGCTCCAACCCAAGATTAGGATACCTCTTTCTTTACTGGGCATGTGCACAGACAGGCATTCAGACAGAGTCATAGTGTGTCTTTGCCGCATGATAGAGGATTTGGAGTTTGAGGAGCTGGATTTAAAGTTAGATGGCTTTTAATATTTGCAAAAAATGAAACAAGGAATGCAGTCAGTTTCTGGATTAGTAATTAGCAGGTGTATTACTGTTTTTCAAGGCTGTTTCTAGACATTTTCTCTTGGCATCCTACAACAAACGTTGCCAAAATGCAAGAAAAACAACACATTTTCTAATAATTTCAGTTTATCTTCTGTGGAGTTACTTTAGTGTGACTGCATTTAACTGAGGCTGTTAAGTTTACATGAGTGAAATTAAAATGGAAATCTGGTGTACTGAGCTATAGAACTTAACTGGGCATTTTCACATGAATTGCATAAATAGCATTGTTTGATAAAGTCATGGTTTGTTTTCAGAGTGATAAGAACGTAATTTTACTGTAGAACATAAAATAACAGTTTGGTCCAAAGAAAACCAGATGAATATACACTACTGAGTATGCTTCATCTAGTGTAACTTTAAACAACTGAAATATTTTTTCCTATTTTTTTTTCTGCTTTGGGAGCCTGTCGCACAGTTTAATTGATGGCAATTTAAAGAAACTGTAACCCCTTTCCTGAACTTCTCTTTATTTCAGTTTTATTCTTTACAACATAGTCTGTTTCCTTCAGTTCAATTCCTTTGTGCTCCAACTTATGCAGTAATGTTGGAAATGAAAGTACCAATCCTGTTTCTTGTTCCTAGGTTGAAATGGAGCAAGTGAAGTGGGGATTTGATGCAGCATCCATTGAGCAACAAATTGGTGAGCACAGGAGAACTCACAATGCCATTGGAGACTATCGTTGGCACCTGGACAAAGTCAAAACAGATCTGGTAATTGCTGTCCTCCCTTACACATTGCTTGATCTAGGTATATAGCTCTGGCTTACTGGTATTCCACTACAAAAAAAGAATGTTGAAAAGTTCATCCTCTCTTCAGAAAGCACTGGTGTCATGATAGCAACCACTTTCAACTCTTAATTCCTCAATAATTTTGTGTTTCACTTCTTTCCTCAGAATTTTAAAATAAAAATTTAGTAGCTATTTATCTTTTTGTTGTTGTGCACCAAGGCTGGCAATAAATATTGTGATATTATTTGTGAGACAGATGACTAAGAGTGATTATTCTCACTTGCTGTCTCAGTATATTAAACAAGAAAGTGAAAGAATAAGGTGGGTGCTCAGATGCAGCCTTGAGTCATCAGGTTTTTTTCTGTGAAAAATGCCCAAATTCTGGGCTAAGATTAAAGCTTAAGTGTTGATACTATTTTTCTTTTTCTTTTTTTCCTCTGAGATTTCTGTTGCCCTCTGAATTTTGTGATTGGAATAAAGAAGTGACTGAAAATGCGGTGTTAACTTCCTCTCCTATCCGCCCACCAGTTAGGTATAGGAGAGAGGAGGCTTATTTAATTTCCATTCATCTTTTCTGTTATTTGTCAGGAGACAGTTCAATCTAAAGAAAAGGTAGTCTGTTCTGGAGCCCTGATCTCTCAACCAAGCTGAAGAGTGAAAAGGATTTTGCTCCCTTTTCCCTTCTGCTTCAAATAGGAAAGGTGATAGCCTGCCCTGTGGAATACCAGTTCCAAGGCTGGGCAGGTTCCCAGCCATAGAAATGGGGATAAAGACTGGAGCTGTCTGCTCACATCGTAATTTATACTAGTTCACAATCTCCAAAGCTTGGTCTAGGACTAGCTGGTGTAGGAGTTTGGTGCAGAAAGAAATCCAGTTTTGAGTGTTGTTTTGGTATTACAGATTATGTGCAGGCTTGGTTATATACCAAGCATCCCTGAGAGTAGTAAGTTTGTCCAAGCCTTGGTTTTGTACTTCCTGAGTCATCCAGTGGAGCAAATCTGCTATTGACAGATGTCTCTTGCAGGCATTTGCAGGTTACCACCTGCAATTATTATGATATTGACACTGTAAAGGAAATACCAGCAAATAGGCAACTTGTAAAAGGCTCACTAAGTATTTGCTGTCTCTGTTCCAGCGGGAGAAGGCTGCAGTTCATCAGCTGGAGGAAGAATACGAAGGCCTGCTGGTAAGCACAGGATGTGGTCATTTCTGAGACCCTGCTTGCTTTATTAACACCTGTGTGATTGTCAGGGGACACTTCAGGTTTCGACAGAGTGACAGATGCACATTTAAATAATTCCATTCAGCAGTAAACTGAAAGTGCTTTGTCGTTTCTGAAAGATTCATTTTGAGTCATGGACTTGAGATTAATGCATTGCCTGCTGTATAATTGATTTATTGTCACAAGGCAGTTTCTGGTTTGCACCTGGTGAAGGGAGTTGGTCACTAAGCAGGTGAAGAGTAGAACTCTACTTCCTTAATGGGAGTAAATATAGTGATGAAATTAGGCTGTATATGAAGCTCAAAAAGTTACTCAAAGGTGGGACTAGAACCAAATTCTGTGTAGGGCTGTGCATCTTCCCTGCTGTGAATCTTCATGTAAAACGCAGCAAGAATCTTGTGCAAATGGTTTATTTAACACTCGGGATCAGAATCTGATTTCTGGCAATCTGATTTCAAGTAACAGGATGTGTATTACGATGTGAAGACAAAGAATTCTTTCTTGAAGTGTCAACTGTGCAAAAGATGCTGCTATAATATCAAGGATGTACTAAGAGCAGCAAATGCAAGTAAAAGGATGTTAAATGTTCGGACTCTTCTTGTACTTCCCTCCATGCCTTTTTGCTTGCCTGCCTACATGTCTGCTACTTGTGTGTTTGAAATAACTTTGAGAAGCTGCTGACATCAAGTTCCCATTGTTCTGTAAATCCTGACATGTTGTCCACTGTCCATTGCCAACAGGTTTCATGGTTCAATAAACTCAGGCACATCTGCTGTCCATTGCCGACAGGTTTTACAGATATGTGGGTTTTATTGTTATTTTATTAAAAAAAAAAAAAAAAAAAAAAGCAGCCATGCTGTGCTCTTGGCTTCCTTTTCTCCACCGAGCTCTGGCATTTTTATGTTCATGGCTTCTCATTTCTGTACTTTCATGCAGAAATATTCCTTTGAGAGAATGGATCAGCTTCGCCAATTCCAGAACCTCATCCAGGCCACCAGCAGAGAGATCATGTGGATCAATGACTGTGAGGAAGAGGAGCTCCTCTATGACTGGAGTGACAGGAACACTGATATTGCCAGAAAGCAGGAGTCCTTCTCTGTAAGATAACTCAACCTCCCTGTGCTTTCCATTGGCCCTCTCTTCAAATAGTTAGGGAGGAAGAGCCTTTCTTGGGAGAGACTCATCACAGGGTGTTTCTTCACTCTTTTGAAGTTCCTGGGGCTTTTTATCAACAGTTTTCAGAAAAGTACTATGTAAGAATCTTTTGCGTCAGGACAGGACATTTTTTGCAGGATTTTGCTCCCATTCAGGGGGTTGTCATAGTTTATTATGACCTTGGAATGTGGCCTTCTTGGTACAGTGCACTACAGACAAGCCATCACCTACAGCTTGTGCACTCAGTCATTGTGCTGGCATGCCAAACCAAAAGACTTGAATCAAGCAGTTCTAATTCTCCCTGTTGGGACTATGCAGGGGTCAGAGGTCCCTGTATTTGGCCCTGATTTTCTGTCACCAGGAAGTAGAGCTATGCTCTCTTCCTCTGATGGTTCTGCCAGCAGCACGTTGTGTGCACGGTCCGATGTAGTTTGCCCTGCTCCTTGTTGTCTGTTGGTGTGTAGGGAAATTGAGCACGGGTGTTTGTTTAACCAGTATTGGTGCTGATCACCAAATTGAAACAGGAAAAGAAGCTCACACACCTGTGGAGGTGTATTTTTTTTTTTAGTTCAGTTGTTCTGGATGTGGCAAGATGCAGTAATTTTGCTTCTGTCATTCTTAAGAAAGGCGGAACTTTGTGTGCTTTGCTCTCTGAAACAGCAAGCCTAGAGACTAGAATTGAGATGATTGCACCTTCTTTGATTCTACTGCCTTCATAATTAACTTCTGTACACCTAATGGAAACACTTTCTAGTGTTAGAGGGGATAATTTTACATTATCACAACTATCTGGGAAATTTTAAGCAAATCATCCTGTGCAGTGTACCTTTGGACTTTTTTTAATGCTCTGTTTTGGTTATTTAGAAACGTATGAGTGAACTGGAGGTTAAAGAAAAAGAACTCAACAAGCTAAAGCAAGAAAGTGACCAGCTAGTGCTCAATCAGCATCCTGCTTCTGACAAAATCGAGGTGAGTTAGACTTCGTGTGATTTCACTTGCTCCTTCAATTGCTACATGGGAAAAGTTCTCTGTGAAAGTTCAGATACAAAGTGCTGCATTTGGGCTCAAGAAGGGTTTGCTGGCCCAAAATCATGTCCATTTTACCCACCTGTATGAGCTGCTCTAATAAATGTTACTACCTTCCTCTACAAACCTGGCCATTAACAACTGCATGGTGAAAGATGCAAGTAAAAACTGATTCCAAGCTTAGGGTGTTATCTGAGTGTGTTGAAATTGCTGTATCTCACTTGAGCTGACTACAGCGCAGCAGAATTTATGGTAGGAAGGCATGTCATTGCTGTTCTGCTGTCTTAGTAGGCATGTTTTGAAAAAAGCCACACCCTTTGTTGAGGGTTTATGTTTATTCCGAGTGCAAATACTTTCTGCAGCTGAAATTCATAGTGTTTTTCTACAGCTTAGCCAAGACACTTTTGCTTTCACAGCTTGGTGTACACTTTTTAATTAAAAAGGCTGCAACAATTTGGAAGACTTCATTTTATTAGGAAATGCTGTAGTTGTTGCAATTTCAAGAGTGCATAAGAGCTCTGCAACTGAGGAAGCTAAAAGGAAAAAAAAAATCTTTTCTGCCTTTCAGTGTGTTTACTTGGTTAACTGTTATCATATTGTGTAAAATCCTATTTCTCCTGTAGTCAGTTTCTCTCTTTCAGGAAAGATTCTTTTAAGCTCCATCTGTGAAGTGAAAGTTGTGTGTAGTTTTTTTAAAGAATATACATTATGGCTGCTTGAGTATTTTGAATCTAAAAACAACCAGCATAAAATACCATGTTTGGAGGTGTTCCCTGAAAGAAGGAGAACATGGCCATTTGCAGCTGCAATACTTTATTTGCACTACTGTTTGCACATTTCACCCTGTTTTGTTAATGCACCTGGGGCTTTATGTTGATCAAACAAATTCAGGTCATGAACAGATTTCTCTTTGTGTCTCACAAGCAGGTATTTAACTCATTTCAGTTAGGTGGATGCTTAGAAGTTGCAATACCATTTGCATGAATTACACTGTTCTAATGTGAGTGAATTTGTTTTAGCAGATTTTTCATTTGCATTTGTGTGGAGCGTAGATAATTTTGCTTGAGTCTAGGTGGTGGGAGAGAGATCAGTGTGGTGGCCTGAATTGTGTATATTACTGGTTTTTTTAGGCCTACATGGATACATTGCAAACTCAGTGGAGCTGGATTCTTCAGATCACCAAATGTATTGATGTTCATCTGAAGGAGAATGCAGCTTACTTTCAGGTGAGTAGTGATGTGGAGAATTCACACTACTTTTAAAAAAGTGTGAATCCCATCAAAGATATATTTATTGTGCATAGCACACTGTTGCCGTGTTTTAAATGCTTCCCTTGTGCCAGAGGTGAACTGGGCTTTCTCATTAAAGGAGTCCATCAATTTTTAGCAGACATTTTTAAGTGCTACACACAGCCAAACTCACAACTTTTCTCCCATAGTTCTTTGAAGAGGCCCAAGCCACAGAGTGCTACCTGAAAAACTTACAAGACTCTATCAGAAAGAAGTTCATCTGTGATAAGAGCATGTCACTGCAGACTTTGCTGGAGCAGATCAAAGAGCTGGAGGTACTGTCACACTTGCCTGACAGGTTATGTTCTGCTGTTCTGGGAAATCAGCTGCCCTCTTTAGATACCAAATGCAAACCGAAGTGCACTGCAGTGTTTAAATACAGTACTGTATCAACTTGAGAACATTATATTTTTAAGTCTGGAACGAGTCCAACAAATCCCCAAGTTTCTGACATGCCAACAAAAGAAAAAAAAAGGAATACTTTTATTCTTAGGTTGTAGAATAGATTTTGTCTCAAAGGATAAATACGTTCGATAAATGATTCATCATGTCACTCTATCACCGTAGTCTCTTTGAAAGGATAGAAGTCAGCTTTTTTAGCTGTTTTCTTGCCATGAGTTAAGCACTACAGTCCCAAATTGGAGAAAAAATGGTCAGTGGTGTAAAAGGCCAGTTGATGAAGTCAGGTTTTAAAGTGTAATTGTTCCCTTTTTTTGTTAGCATTCATTTTGTTATATTCTTTCAATTTATGCCTGTGTTTCTTAAACACCATTTTAACAGCATTGAAGATCTGTATGAAAAATCTGCCATGCAAATTTTGCAAATTTTGTTAGTTAGATGTTTCTCTGCTCTTTTTAAAACTGCAGTTTTACATTGTAGGCCAAAAACTCATCCCTTTGGAGCTAAAGTAAGTTTTGCCTACTATAAGCTCCAGAGGTATCCCTCTCTTAATAAAACAGTGGGAACTAGATGACTTTTCTTTTTAGAATAAATTGCAACGTATAATGAATTTTTGCAGAATGAACGAGAGAGAATTCTTGAATACAAGAGGCAAGTGCAGAGTTTGGTGAATAAATCCAGGAAGATTGTGCAGCTGAAGCCACGTAACCCAGACTATCGAAGTAACAAGCCCATTATCCTCAAGGCCCTGTGTGACTACAAACAGGATCTGGTATTGTATCCCTTTATGGCTGCGAATGAACATCGTGTAAACTAGAACATTGCAAATTACTTAGTAAGCAAACCATTGAGCTGATAGGTGTAACCTCTTTATCTGCTTTTGGTCAGCTTGAATTTCTTTGACAGAAGAAGCTCTGCCTTTCTTGCCATTATGAATAAACAAGTAGGTTCTTATTGCTTAATAAATCTAGTCAAAATTACTATTATTAATCTATTAAATAGCATTAATACTCATATTTCAAATTAGAACATAAGTTTTGTTGATAATAGGATTAAAATTGTTGTACAGATGCCTCTCAGCATCCACACCTTTTTTTTTGGTGATTTCTCACCTTTCCAGTGCCTCTCTGGATCCTTAGGTGAACAATTCATCTAACAGAAGTGAGGAATATACAGTTATTAATTGGTATTCCCATTTCTTTTCTGGATGGGCTATGACATGAATGGTGATGTTTTTTCTTCCTCCTCAGCACTGAGGCTGCTTGGGTTTATTTCTGTATTTTTTCCTTAACAGTAAACTTAAATGTGCTTTCTGTTTATGTGCTTTTTTCCTGCACCATGGCCGCACCTGTGGCTGCCTGGTGTCAGGATTTCTGGCAGTTGGAGCTGGTGAATCTGGCTCTGCCACACTCACTCCCAGTCCCTTTGCAAATGTGGATGTAGCACTAAATATTCTCATGCCTTCGGCTCACTGGCTTAAAGCCATGCATGGTTGCATAGCTTACCAGGCCATGTGTCCACATTCAGTCTTTGTCCGGGCGAGCTCCAGGTCTGATGATCTACCAGTCTGGCAACAGAGTGTTCCCTGGCTCACTCGTGGCCTTTTTTGGCTTTTCTTCATGTGGAAACCAGATTCAGGGAGAAGGGGTTGATCTGTACTGATCTGTTGCCCCAGCATGAAGCTGAGCTGCACACCCAGACCTGGCAGCTGGGAAGCACTCCTGCTTCTGTGATCTAGGTGCATCTTCCTTGTCTGTCTCTCCCGGAAGCCCCACCTGACTTAACTAAGGAAAAACGTTGTTCTGCATCCCTTACAGAAAACGGTGCGCAAAGGAGATGAATGTATCCTGAAGGACAACAATGAGCGCAGCAAGTGGCTGGTGACCGGCCCTGGAGGAGTGGATATGCTGGTGCCATCTGTCAGTCTTATCATCCCACCCCCCAATCCATTGGCAGTGGATCTTGCTACCAAGTGAGTTGCTGCCTGAGTTTGGACACTTGCCACTGGGGCTAGAGTGCACTCAAAATAGCAACCAGTCACAAAATATGTTCTGTGCCTTGATCAGAGTGCACTCCCCCTGCCCCTAAAGCTGGGGGATTAAGGACTAGACCCTTGACTTGAGGGAACTCCCTTCAGTGAAACTTGCTGGGATCTAGGTTGGGGCCTAGAAATGTTTAAATGTTAATGTCTGTGAGCTTTTTCTCATCTGTACTAATGAGAGTAATGTATAAATAAATTTCCAAGATTTTTTCAAGCAGAGAACGAGCCTTAACACACTCCACATCTGGTGGATGTTTCTTGGGATGTTTTGTAGCTACACTACAAAGACAGATGCATTTTGATCACGCTTTTTTTTGTTCATGCCAGAATTGAGCAATACTATGAAGCTATTTTAGCTTTGTGGAACCAGCTGTATATCAACATGAAGAGCCTGGTGTCCTGGCATTACTGCATGATTGACATTGAGAAAATCAGAGCCATGACTATTGCCAAGGTAAGACACCAGCTGGCCTTGCCTGCAGACCAGAGACATCCATGACCTAATGTCTGCTGTCCCAAGCAGACCCTGCAGTATCCTGTGCAGATGTATGTTCTGCAGAACCATGGGCCTTCCTTTTGCTAGGTTGCACAAACACTCGCACATATGGAAGTTGTAATTTTATTAAAGAAGAAACAAAATGCTTTGCTACTCAAACACAATACAGATAAGCAGGAAGATCAGCTGAGGGAATTTTTTACATACTTGCTGTACTTGTTCCCACTGTACAAGGGCATGGATAAACAGAATAAGAGGTAGAATTTCAAACTGCTCTTAAGGTATGAAATGATGGTAACAAGGATAGATTAACTCAGATGGTACTCTTAGCACCATACTTTTAGAGGCAGCCTAGTTGGGATTTATTCTAAAGCGTGATTACTTTGGGTTTTTAATAGGTTTATTAGTTTGTTCCGTAATGATTAACTAGTCATAAAATGGCTAGTTAATAAAATTGACTAGTCATAAAATGACTAGTCATGCTGACTAGTTTTATGACTAGTCATAAAATTGACTTCCCCAATTGCTTTTATTTTATTTCAAAATTCCCTTCTTCCTTATTTCAGCTGAAGACAATGCGTAAGGAAGATTACCAAAAAATAATAACTGACCTGGAGATCCATTATCAAGAATTCCTCAGAAATAGCCAGGGCTCAGAGATGTTTGGTGATGAAGACAAACGAAAGATCCAGACTCAGTTCACTGATGCTCAGAAGCACTACCAAACCTTGATCATACAACTGCCTAATCAACCACGACAGCCACAAACAGGTTTGTTGTCATCCTGGCTTTTGTAGACTTTGGATTGCTGGGGTTTCTTTGTTAGGGGTGGTGGGTGGTGCATTCTTTTAATATGAAAATGTTCTCTTCAGTATATGAATGGAAGTATGTTCAAGAACTGTTCTGCTGTCTCCCAACATAACAAAACTGGCCATGCATAGGGGAAGATTTTGTTCTTCCTGCCTTTGATGGGAATCTGGGAATAGTGCTCTAAAATACATGGAACTTGGTGGGAGAATGAGAGGAATTTAGTCCATCTGATACATTTTCTGTTATTAGGAAGCAAAATCTCACTGCTGCATTTTAGGAAGCAAGTTTATATTTTTGTGAAGGAGAGATTTCATTCCCTGAAACAGCTGCCTAAGGGCCCAGATCTTCCACCTGTTCTCAGTTCCACAGATCAGCTCAGTGCTTGGATCACTTGGGCACTGCCTTGGCTTCCTACATGTTCCTGCTCAGTTCTCTGGCAGTTGATGCTTACCCAATTCATTTTACAGTGGTCCCAACTGAGAGCTGTCCTGTGGGTTCCTCAAACACCATAATTGTTAATGAGAGAAACCGAGAGCATGAGAAGCAGGAGGCCTGGCTGCTGATGGAGCTTCAGAAACTTCGGCGTCAGATTGAAGCTTCTGAGATTCAGATGGTTCAAAGAGCTCCTCTTGGAGTGGATCAAGGGGCTATGCACGACTTTTCAGTCAGAATAAAGGACTTAGAGGTAACTGTGGATGTTTGTGTTTGAGCATCTCAAGCTCAGTATGACTCTGTGCGGCAGTTCTGTTTATGATCAGCTGGGAAAGACACACATCCTGTGCAGAATATTCTCAGTTGGAAGCTAACCACAATGATTTGGATTAGCATTTACCTTCCAAGTAGAAAAAGTTGACTCTTGAATTTTAGAAATCAAATTCTGCCAGGCAAGGAATACAGAAAGACTGATGTCAGGTGGCTGTGAGTTCATGTTAAGCCTCATCCAGAGTAAAGTGCCATTAAAATCCTTTTCCAAGGACTTCACTTTACCACCTACGTGTAAAGTGCTGTCTGTGGGATACAGACTGCATACACAAGACTTACTATCCCTCTCCAAGCTCTAAAGATTTGTAGGAGACCATGGAGATAAGATTGGAACAAAAAGATAACAGGTTCAGCATGTGAGAAATTCCCATGGGGCAGGCAATGAGGTTGCAGAGGCCTCAAGAGCAGAAGGACCTTGGCATGTCAGAGCTGAGTTTTGGAGTGGAGATGCTCAAAAAGACATATGACCTATTGTGGACAGGAAAGAAACTGCTCAGTAGTGCTTGCCTTGAAGAAAGCAAGCTCAACCACTTCTTCTGTCCTCAGTCGAGCTGTTATGTAAGAGCAGACTGCTTGGATAAGGAGACCAATTCCATATGAATATAGAACAGAATGATCATTCAGCCAACCAAAAATGTGTAAACCAGGCATTCTGTTTTCCCCCAGGGTGTGCAGAACGACTCTCAAATAATGGCTGAAACCCTCAATAAGCATAAGGACTTGCTGCCTAACTTCAGAGGCTGTGAGAAGTATGTGTACTTGCAATCAGAGATAAATGCCCTCTTTCAAAAACTGGAAAATATTAATGGTGTTTCTGCTGGCTACTTAGACAGGTAAGTAAATTGAGGCTATTGCAATAAATGTTCACCTTCTCCCCTAATTCTTAGTCCAGAAAACTGCCTTTTGTTACCAGTAGTGTAAAATTACACCTTCTTCTCTGCAAATTGTGTACATGTTGACAGGAACAGACACTTGCATGAATTTCTTCTCTTTTCTGGAACACTTTAAAAAAGAAAGTGAGAAGCATGGGTATCACAGAAATTTCTTGTGTTACCTCTTCTCTTTAGCCAATCATCTGCCATTTATTGAAAATATCACTGTTCCTTCCTTAGTCCATAATGAATTTGCCTTGTACCATTTATTTTAGCTTGAATGCACTGAGGTGTCTGCTCCAGGTTATTCTGCAAACAGAAGATGTGATCAGAGTTTTTGAAGTCAGACTGTCTGAAGAGGAGACTGTTCCTTTGGATCTTGATAAAGTGGAGGCTTATCGGGCTTGTCTGAAGGTGAGGGGCCAAAACCAAGGACACAGCAAAACAAAATTCTTAGCTGCCAGCAGTGATCTATTGAGCTGGGGGAAATCCTTCCAAAAACACAGGAGACAGAAATGCTGATCCTGTTGTATTTTATGTATAGACATACAGTGTTTTGTAAATCAGGCCCAGTGTTGTAGGCTGGTCAAGGGAGGGGGTTGTCCTGCTCTGCTCTGCACTGGTGCAGCCTCCCCTTGAGTCCTGTGTTCAATTTTGGGTGCCACAAGATAAAAAATATATTAAGTTATTAGGTAGTGTCTAAAGGAGGGCTGTGAGAATGGTGAAGGGCTTTGAGGAAGCTGTATGAGAAGTGGCTGTGGTCACTTGGTCTGTTCAGCCTGGAAAAGAGAAGACTGAGGGGAGACCTCATTGCAGTCCACAGCTCCTTCACAAGGGGAAGAGGAGGGGCAGACACTGATCTCTTCCCTGTGGTGACCAGTGACAGGACCCAAGGGAACAGGAAGGAGCTGTGTCAGGGGAATTTTAGGTTGGATAACAGGAAAAGGTTCTTCATCCAGAGGTGGGCTGGGCACTGGAACAGGCTCCCCAGGGAAGTGGTCACAGAGTGGTCAAGCCTGACAGAGGTCAAGAAGCATCTGGACAATGCTCTGAGGCATGTAGTGTGACTCTTGGGGTGTCCTGTGCAAGGCCAGGAGTTGGACTCAATGATCCTTGTGGGTCATTTCCTACTTGGAAAACTGTGATTCTATGAAATTATTGAAAGTAATACACAGGTTATTACTTCTTCCACCTCCTGGTTGTTGCTGCCCCCACAGCAAGGGCAGCTGCATGGAAGGTTTCTGTAGCTCTCATTTGACAAGACAGAAAGGTAACTGGGTTGTGCTCCATTTGCACCACCTACGCACTTCTTCCCTACTAAAGGTAAGAACAGAAAATAATGGAAGAGTTCTTGTTCTCCCAAATGCATTCAGTGCACAAAAGGACCAGCAGATAAAGGCAGATAAAAGACTGGATCTGCAAGACAACTTCGTGCTCAGCAAAGCAGTTAGTTCCCTTTTCCCCTTGTACAGGCTGAATACTTTTCACTCTAAGATTTGACATAGACTCTGTAGCAAAACCAGGACACTCAGTAACACTCAAATTTACTTTTTACACCTAGAGGACAACAAGGGCAATTAAAAAGCCTGTTTGCAAGAAAGGATATACTGCCTTCAAATCTACATTCACTAGTGATATAAATAAACACAGATAATAGTGTACAGAAATGGGTTACAGAAACCTTCCACGCAACTGGGAGTTGTTCTTAGCTGGTGTAAATTTGAGCTACACAAAAAAAGAAAAAAAAAACCAAACCCCAACCAAAAAAAGCATGAGCATGGCTGTAGCCATCCCTGTGACTGGGGGATGCAAGGCAGACCATTGCCTGCGATGTATATTCCATTTGGTGATGCCCACAGTATGCAAGTATGTGTACCTAAGCAAGTGTGTGTGTGTGGAGAAACATCCCCATGGAAGATGTTTATGAAAACGTAAATATGAAAAAAAAAAAATCTGTGCAGATTTTTAGGTGTTTAAAAACTGGATATGCCACTCCTGAGGCTTGATTCTACAGCTGTTGCAAGTGCAGGAATCTTTTATACTTCAGTGAAATTTTCTAGTCAGTTGGTTCCAGAAACAACCAAGTCTCTTGTTCTGCCGTGGTAACTGCTCTGCAGAGTTCTGAAAAACTGAAATTTTGGCTTCAGAATATAATAGCAGAGGGATTTGGTTTAGCAAATTATTTAGTCTGACTTTAAACACACTTTTAAGCCAAACTGTTTACCAAAATAGGTGTTTCACTTTAAATAGGTTAAGTTCAGCTCATCACTATACATACCTTACTGAGTTAAAAACAGCTTTAGATCCCAACATATTGTGCATGCTGTTAAATTGGTTAAGTATCAATGTCTTCTCAAGAATAAATTAAATTACAACATTTTGGCTTTTTCTCCAGAAAATGAAGGCAGACCTAAATATGAAGAAGTCATTACTGAGTACCTTGGAAAACGAGCTGCAGAGAACACTTCAGATTCACTCACAGTCTTGCCAGTCATACACCCTGTATGACATGGACATTGGAAAGTACTGTGACAAAGTTACCCAGCTAATAGACCGCTGGCAGAGGGCTGATAAGCAGATAGATAACAGGTTTGTTCATGTTTTCATGGCATTTTCCTTATTGCTACTGCTACCAAGATCATCTTAGCAGTGAAGTCTAAAAGAACTGATGTGCACTAAAGGACACTTGGAGACTGATGTCTCCAAAGGACAAATGGTGACTTCAGGGCAATAAGTCTGGAGCAATTGTGAATAGGTTGAACATACTTCAAAAGGAATTGTGTAAGACCAAGCAGAAAAATGTAATTAGCCATGCAAATGTCTAACCTATGGGCTAAAGAGTTGTTCCAATTTTTTTTTTTTTTAATTCTTGCTAATGTTCTTGGATTAAATACTTCCAGTCAGCATTTCCCCCCTTTAAAAAGCAACCATGCTTATTCCTCAACACCCTATACTTGAGGGTTAAAAAAGTAACACTAAGAATTAAGTAACAAAATTGAACGTTGAATCTGAATTGTGAACTGAAGGCATATTCTGATTGTTTGAGGGGGAGAGGTGGAGGTTGGGGTATGACTTATTTTAGTTTGTTTAGTTTTGTTTTTATCTGAGGACAGAATGTAGTCCTAACTGGTTGCTGGTTCTTCAGTGAAAATTGAGAACAAGAGTACTGAAGTCAGCAAACCTGATTTTTATCACTGCAAGTTTTATTCATTTCTCACTTTGACAGGAAGGCCCAACCTCTGTGTATTACAGAGTTACTCAAAAATGTGATATTAAAACCCCATATTGGGTGACTAATAACCAGCACAATTCTCATTTATTTAAAATTTTTGTTCAGAATCTCCTTTTCAGAGCTTCCCATAGTTTTAGATAACTTTATTTCTGTGTCTTATTTCTGAAAACTGTGTAAAGAGAGAGAAAGAGAATGGACTTTCCATTTTGACAGGTTTTTCCATTTTTTTTTCCTAGATCATGGGATTTAGAAAGGCAGATCAAACAGCTGAAAACCTACCGAGATCTCTACCAGGCTCTGTGCAAGTGGATCTGTGATGCCAAGCGCCGGCAGGATTCTATTGAGTCCGTGAAGCTGTGTGATTCCAACACTATCATGAGATACCTACACGATCAGAAGGTATGCAGCACCTGAATGAGGTGTCTTCAGTTACCTGGATTTTAAATTGTTTTGCTGTACAGAAGATACCAGTATCAACACAGTCTGCAATACAGTGGCCTGTTTTGAATTATAAAGTATGCAAGCTACCAAAAAACACCACATATGTAGAAGGCAGGAGGGAGGAAATATTATTGTCCTCATTACTTTCTGTCAGCACTGCAACAGATTATGAACAAGACTGTGTTTGGCTCCTACACATTCACTGACACTTTGACACATCAGCTTTGAATTAAAGCAAGGGACTGTAAGATGAGGCAACTTATGGGACAAATTACAGCACAAAACTAAAAATCAAGTAAATACATCTAAGCTGAAGTCAAGGATCTCTGCCTTCCCAGCTCTGGGGGTTTTTCAGTTGCTGGGTGTTCTCTCTGAGAAAAACCTTCTCATGCCCAAAGAGCTTGCTGTTGTAAAAACTGCCCAGCTACAGGTCATTTCAGGTCTCAGCCTCAGGGCTGCAGTAGCCTCCTGCTGCAGGTGCTTTCTGATGGAGGCAGCGTGTACAGGAGGAAATACTGGTAAATCTTGCAGGAGTGTTTCATGGCTCACTTTTCTCTTGACAGAACTTGCACAGTGAAATCCGTGGGAAGCGAGACAAAGTCGAGGAGCTTCTCAAGCATGCAGATCAGTGCTCAGCTGCAATTAAGGTACTTGGATCTCAGCATTTTTGTGGGGTGTGGTTTTTCATGGTCAGGCACATCCCATTGTCTCTGCTCTGCTGATGGGTGAAAAGTCAGCTCCCTGATATGTGTGTACAGAAATTGCTGGGGTGAAGTACTTCTGAGTATGAAACACAATGAAAGCAATTTGTGTACTTGCCACCTGAAGACTGTGGAATCATGCAGCACATACCAGTGAGAGCTTCTCTTCAGGTGAATCAAAGCCTCCTTCTAGCCAGACCAAACTTTCCAGTTCACGTTTTAAAAAACATAAGGAAGTCAAGAACAGATTGGTGCTTAACGAATTAGGTCTGATTAGGATCTGATCTAGGAGGCAAGACAAATGCAGATTAGCAGGAGGAATGGTGTGCAATAGCCATGAAATCCAATAACATACAGAGGGAATGGTTTTGTGGTTCTTGCATTTTTATGTCACTTTTATATCTGTGCTTTCTCCAGCTCAGTCTTACTCTCTGTGACAAAGATTTTGCTGTATATGTGACATGTCATATGTGATACAAAAGAGATACAGAGACTGTTATTTCAGATGAATTTTTGGTGGATAACAGTACTTAGACCAGTTACTCCCATGAATCTTTTTCATCTCCGTGTAGCATGCAACTTACAGAAACAGTTGTCTTCTTGTTTCTGTAAAATGTTTTTCCTCTTTTTCCCTTGTCATTCTCCTCCATGAATCTCCACAGGGGTACTTGAACTGATGAACTTCTCTTTATGACAGAGGATCATCTGTACATGGTCAAATATAAACAAGGGAAAAATGTAGCTTTTCATTAAGAAAACAAAACAAAAAAAATGCAAAAACTTGCATTTTCTGAAATAGATTCACAGAGAATTCCTTGGCAGTTTCTAAATGGGTCTTGCTTTTTGTCTTGTTTTTCAGGATTATGAACTACAGGTTGCTTCCTACAGTTCGGGATTAGAAACATTGCTTAACATACCTATCAAGAAGAGTGTGGTTCAGTCTCCTGCAGTGCTGATTCTACAAGAGGTACCTTTCTTTCCTCCCCTTCACTCTTCTGAGTGCATTTGTTTGTCTGTGTGAGCCCTTGTGAGTCATACCCAGCTGTATTCTAATTCTTAGCACTGTCACTGGTAATGTGCGCTGGGCACGTAAGCACAACGAATTAGTGCAGAATAGTCATTGTGCTGTAAAATCAGACCTGGCCCTTGTTTAGACATTAGATTAGCCCTCAGGAATTTATCTCATTCCTGTGCAGTGTTCACTGCATACATACTGTGAGAAAGGTAGATTCATGCCTCAAGTGGTTTAGTCACTTTCAGCCTGGGAATTAGTGGCTATTAAAAATTTAACTTGGGTTACTTGTGACTGTCAGACAGGAAGAGCATGATGAACCAGGGGATGAAGACTTGAATTTAATATCACATCAGCAATGGGGGGCAAACAGTCCTGAAAAACCAAAAAAGGTGTGGATTTTTCGTAAGGAAGAATTGACACTTTTGGGGTCCTTAGAAAGGCGTGTGAATTTGTGAGGAGGAGAATCTGCTTTTTACTTTGTCAAGTGATGTGTTTGATCAAGTAGATTGGAATCCTTTAAATGGTCTGGATGTAGGCATGTTCATGTCTAACTCTGGTGCAAGCTGCTAACAATTCCGTTTCTTTTCAAGGCTAATGAGGCTCAGTCCCGCTATATAGAGCTTCTAACAAGATCAGGAGATTATTACAGATTCTTGAGTGAAATGTTAAAGAGCATGGAGGATTTGAAGGTATTCTAAATCTTTTATTTTCTGTAGCTTTCATTTTTATCACCGATTAGAAAACTGTCTCTGATCAGAGGCAGAAAGTGCAGTGTAAAATAGCTCACAAAACTGTATCCAGAACTCAGAGGAGTCCTACAAAGGATGCATATGAGCAGTGTCGTGCATCTTTAGTGAATGGGTACAGTGTTTTACAAAGTGACCTCCAAGGTCCTGTGTGAAGTGAGGTAGAGAACTGCTCTCCTTGGTAAATAAGGAGGTGCTCATCAAGGCACGTGAGCGATCCTTCCCTGTCCATCCCAGCCTTGACCTCCATGACAGCACAGATACCTCAGTGCTGAAAATTTGCTCCTCATGGTTGAGGTCACCTCGTTTTAGACCATATTCTGAAGTGTTTCGAAAGAAGCAACTTCTGATTTGATACAGCTCAGTGAAACAGAGAGGCAAATTAAAGAAGTTGCATATATGGAATGTGATTTTCACCTATTTGAAAACTGGGGAGATTCTAAAGGTGACTATTCCATACTTCGCTGGTGAACTTCTGCTACACCACATTTTACTATCAGTAATGCACGTCCCTCCCCCTATCAAGTATCTTTTCCCCTGTGAAAGTCATTATATGGTGATTTCTGAATAAGGTTTGAATCTGAATAAAGATTCCAGAATTTGTCTTGATGACATTAAATGAAAGAAGGGAGTTTAGATGTCATTGAAGCAGCAAAAAAAATTATTTTTAAGTTGTCAGTGTTACAAATGTATATTTTATTACATGTAATGATTTTGAAACAGTTGCCACAAATATTTATGGAAGTTCTTCTGTGTGTTTCTGTTTCTGCTACCATGTTGCAGATGAAAAACACCAAAATTGAACTCCTGGAAGAAGAACTCAGGCTTGCTCGGGATTCAAATTCAGAGACAAGCAACAAACATAAATTCCTGGAGCAAAATCTGCAGAAGTACCAGATGGACATTTCTCAGCTCAAGGCAAAACTGATGAGTTTGGAAGAAATGAAAAGACAAGCTGAAATGGATGGAAATTCTGCTAAGCAAAACCTAGACAAATGCTATGCCCAAATAAAGGATCTAAATGACAGAATAACCAGGTTGACTTATGAGACTGAGGATGAGAAAAGGAAAAGGAAGTTGCTGGAGGATAGATATGAGCAGCAGAAGAATGACTATGACCAACTGCAAAAAACAAGGCAAAATGAGAAAGACAGCCTTGGTTGGCAGAAGTTAGAGTCTGAGAAGGTCATCAAGGAGAAGGAGTACGAGATAGAAAGATTAAGGGTTCTTCTTCAGGACGAAGGCACACGGAAGAGGGAGTATGAAAATGAGCTGGCTAAGGTAAGAAACCAGTTTAGCGAGGAGATGAGTAATTTAAAGAACAAGTATGAAACAGAAATTAATATTAAGAAGACAACAATCCAGCAGATAGCTGCACAAAAAGATGATGATGCAAAAGGCCTCAGAGCCCAGGTTGACAGACTGACAAGAGAGAACAGAGACCTTAAGGATGAGATCGTGAGGCTGAACGATGCCATTCTGCAAACAACAGACCAACGGCGGCGGGCAGAAGAAGATGCTCTCCAGCAGAAGGCTTGCAGTTCTGAGGTGTCACAGCAGAAGCATCAGTTAGAGCTGGAGCTGAAACAGATCATTCAGCTTCGTGGGGAAGACAACTCAAGATACAAGCAGGCTCTTGAGGAGGCTGCCTCAACTATTCAGGATAAAACTAAGGAGCTGGAAAGGCTAAAGCTTCAGCTTCAGGAAGAGGCTAAAAGCCGATGGGAACTTGAAAATGAATTGGCTAAGGTAAGAAACAGTTATGATGAGGAAATTATTAGTTTAAAGAACAAATATGAAACTGAGATTAATATTACAAAGAACACAATTCACCAGGTCACCCTGCAAAAGGAAGAAGAGACAAATAATTATAGAACACAGCTTGATAATGCCATGAGAGAAAATAGGAATTTGTGTGAGGAAATTAGGAGACTGAAGAATACGATAAGTCAGACAACAGATAATCTACGGAAAATAGAAGAGAATGCTCAGCAGCAAAAGGCAGCTGGCTCAGAGCTTTCCCAGAAGAAACAGCAGCTGGAGATTGAGCTAAAACAAGTTATTCAGAGACACTCTGATGAAAGCATGCGATACAAACAGTCACTTGATGATGCTTCTAAAACCATTAAAGAAAGAAACAAAGAGATTGAAAGGCTGAGAAAGTTGTTGGATGTAGAAACAAGTCAGAGGAAAGAAGTGGAGGATGAGAACAGTCAGTTGAAAAGAGTCCAGTTTGACCTGCAGAAAGCAAACACGAGTGCAACTGAGACAATTAACAAGCTGAGAATCCAAGAGCAGGAACTGGCCAGACTGAAAATTGACTATGAAAGAGTTTCACAAGAGAAAAAAGGCAGGGATCAAGAAAGTGCAAAGTTCCAGAGCACTGTAAAAGACTTGCAGATCCAGAAACATAAGCTGGAGGAGGAACTTTGCAGACAGAACAAAAATTTAATGGAGGAAACATCCAGGAGGAAAAAACTGGAGGAGGAAATAGAAGGCATGAGGAGATCTCTGAGAGACCAATCGGTTAAGATAACTAATCTCACACAGCAGATAGAGGAAGTATCTATTGTAAAGAAGAGGAATGAAGACGACCTTAGACACCAAAGAGAAGTATTAGATGGTCATGTGAGAGAGAAGCAAAGATACATGGAGGAGTTAAGAAAATACACATCTGATATTGAGACTTTACGTCGTCAGTTGGTCCAAGAACAGGAGCAATTAAAACAGGCTCACCTACGATATGAACACTTACAGAAAACCTCTGAGGAAAAAAGCAAAGCCTTGAATGAGTGCAAAATAGAGATTGAAAGGCTTCAGTCTCTCACCGAGAACCTTACCAAGGAACACTTGTTACTAGAGGAGGAGCTGCGAAATGTTAGATTGGAGTACGATGACCTCAGAATGGTCAGAAATGAAGTTGATGAGAAAAATACCACCATTGCTGAACTAAAGAATCAGCTTCAGATGAGCAGCAAGCAAACCCTGGAACTTCAGGGGTTGCTTAATGATTTACAGAAAGAAAGGGAAAAATTGAGACAGGAAATTGAAAAATTCCAAAAGCAAGCTCTAGAGGTATTCACACATATTTTGATCCCAGCTTTACTGTTTGTCAAATACATAATTAATTGCAGTGTCATTTTGAACAAATTAATTCACCCTTTGCTGTTTAAAGTCACTGTCCCTTTAGGACCCTTCCCCTTTAGGACCCTTCCTCTTGGTTAAGTTTTAAACAAAAATAGCAGGATTTGGCCACTTCCTTAGCCTCTTTACTCCCTGGGAACTCTTCTAGGGAGCCATAAGCTCTCATCACCTAGGAGAGCCTTGTTCTCGTGCCTTGCCCCAGAAGATATTTGTGTTCTGTGCCAGTGTCCAGCAAACCATCCTAGGGAAAAATGGGAGCACGTGGAGTACCACTGTGCTTTAACAGTTCCCTGCTGGCTGTGTGCTTCCCAGGCTCTTTCAGCCAGAATGGGTTAAAGCCATCGTTTCAGGCCGACCTGAGCGCTGTCACAAGCTAAACTGGCTAAAAACCCCAGAACCAACAAGCTGTCAAGGTGCTCATTAGCTGGGTAAGATGTTGACTCCAAGTGAGGATTAAAAGTCATGTTGTCAGCTGTACTTAAAGTACTAAAAGCCTATCTTTCATGGACTGCTTTGGGGATTTATGTTCCTAAGTCACTAAGGGCATTTGCAAATTTTACTATTGGCCCTTATTTCTTAAACTTTAGGTGACAACATAAACAAGTTAAAGGAATAATTTTTAATATTTTGTTCTTCTGCCTGGTTTCTTGTACAAAGAGCTACTCTTTAAATATATAGAAATGAGCACTTGTGAATTTTTTTTTTCCTAGACTTGTCCCTTATATTTCTTTTCTCATATCTTCTATTCAGTTTTTCTTTCCTTTATTCTAAAAATCCTAATACTGATATTAAAAAAATACTAACATTTAGGATTATATAACACCTGTGTATATATATATATACACATATATATATATATGCATGTATTACAAGTAGATAAACTTGTATTCATTTTAATATGCACTGCATACAAACATGCATGCTTGTGGATGTTTGTCCATATGCATATGTGAATACACTGCGTGAATTAAAATGGAGGGCAACACAGGTAAAATCGTTGGAATGACATGTGAAACTAACAGGAAAGCAAAAATTGAGTCATCTGTTTCCTTTTTATCCATGTATGACCAGTCCTTAGCTGATAAAAATTCCCCTGGATTAGTAGGACTGCCAGGACACCTGCTGAGCATCAGGCTATTTATGAGTCTTAAATGCTCTGTGTATTTGTCAGTGTACTGCGAGAAGTACAGAGAACTAAATCAGCTGAAGATCGAGGCTGTAGGTAACAGAATGAAGTCTCTTGAGTCTCTGGCAGTACTGAAGACACTCTAAGTGAAGGGGTAGGTGTGCCTTCTCTGGCTTATGTGTGTCCATAATCTTGGGTAAGGCACTGCTGTGGCCAGAATGTTTTCCAGTGGGAGCTTGCTGCAGGTTAAATGACAGGCTGGAGAGCACTGTAGGCAGAGGGCATAACTCTAACTGGCACAAATTCTAACCATCCTTTCTTGGTTTATTTCTCCTCCACAATTTAGGCATCCAGTAGGATTCAAGAATCCAAAAATCAGTATAGTCACATTATGCAAGAAAGAGAAACCCTGCTGATAAAAATGAGTGCTTTGGAGCAAGACAAAGCCAGACTGCAGAGATTAGAAGAGGAGCTGAACCGTTTGAAAGTTACCCTGGAGTCAGAATCACGTTTGAAGCAACGCCTGGAAAGTGAGAAGCAACAAATTCTGAATGACCTCAATCAGTGGAAGAGCCAGCACTCCCGAACAGAGGAATCCATAAGGAAGATCCAGTGTGAGAGGGAGAAAAGCGAGAGGGAGAAGAACAGCCTGAGGAGTGAGATTGAAAGGCTGCAGATGGAAATCAAACGGATTGAGGAGAGATACCGGTGCAGACTGGAAGAGACTGCTGTCAAAAACCAGTCAGAGTTGGAGTCAGAGCGTCTCAGGCTGCAAAGAGAGATTGAGAAACTGAAGCAGCGCCCATATGGGGCTCACAGATCTACGCAGACTGAGGAAGACTTCTGTATCGATGCATCCAAGCTGGTGTTCAGTGGGCTGCGGAAGAAGATCACAGCCATGCAGCTGTATGAGTGTCAGCTGATAGACAAACTCACCCTGGACAAACTGCTGAAGGGGCAGAGGTCAGTGGAAGAGGTCGCGGCTGACATTGAACCCTACCTCAAAGGGGCAGGTGCTATTGCAGGGGTGTCCCTTTCACCCAGACAGAAGTACTCTTTTGTTGAGGCGAAACGGAATCAGCTGCTAACAGCAGAAAATGCAGTCCTGCTCCTGGAAGCCCAGGCAGCAACAGGAGGTGTGATAGACCCGCATCGAAATGAGATATTAACAGTGGACAGTGCTATCGCCAGAGATCTGATTGACTTCGATGATAGAGAACAGATCTATACAGCAGAAAAGGCTGTTACAGGATTTAAGGATCCTTTCTCAGGCAAAACTGTGCCGGTATCTGAAGCCATCAAGAAAAACTTGGTTGACAGAGAAACCGGAATTCGTCTTCTTGAAGCCCAGCTGGCTGTAGGAGGGATTGTTGATCCTGTCAACAGTGTTTTCCTACCCAAAGAGATAGCTTTATCTCGTGGGTTGATTGACAAAGACCTGTACAGGATGCTGAACAACTGCCAAGGCAATACAAAGAACTTCATTGATCCCACCACCAAAAAGGCAGTCACTTACATGCAGCTGAAGGAAAAATGCAGGATTGAACCACACACTGGTCTGCTCCTCCTTCCGGTGCAGAAGAGGAGTATGTCCTTCCAAGGGATCAGGCAGCCTGTCTCAGCAGATGCACTGCTTGAGGCTGGAATCATTAAGGAATCAACAAGGAATGACTTGGAAAGAGGTGCAATTACAGTGGAGGAAGTGAGTGAGAGAATAATTGATTTCCTTCAAGGCTCTAGCTGTATTGCTGGTGTTTACAATGAGGCTACTAAAGAGAAACTTGGCATTTACCAGGCTATGAAAATAGGTTTGGTTAGGCCAGGGACAGCCCTTGAACTCCTAGAAGCCCAAGCAGCCACAGGGTTCATAGTGGATCCTGTCAGCAACGTGAGGCTGCCTGTTGAGGAAGCTTACAAAAGAGGCCTTGTTGGAATTGAATTTAAAGAGAAACTCCTCTCTGCTGAAAGAGCTGTCACCGGGTACAAAGACCCAGAAACTGGAAACATCATTTCTCTGTTCCAAGCAATGAACAAAGAGCTCATAGAGAGAGGCCATGGCATTCGTCTGCTGGAGGCTCAGATCGCTACAGGAGGGATCATCGACCCCAAAGAGAGTTACCGCTTGCCAGTAGAGACGGCCTACAAGCGTGGCTACTTCAATGAGGAGCTCAACCAGATCCTTAGTGATCCAAGTGATGACACCAAAGGGTTCTTTGATCCCAACACAGAGGAAAACTTGACCTACTTGCAGCTGAAAGAAAGATGCATAAAGGATGATGCAACGGGGCTCTGCCTTCTGCCCCTGAGAGAAAAGAAGAAGGTGGTGCACACCTCACAGAAGAACACCCTTAGGAAGCGCAGGGTGGTCATTGTAGATCCAGAAACAAACCGGGAGATGTCCGTTCAGGAGGCGTACAGCAAAGGCCTCATAGATTATGACACCTACACAGAACTAGCTGAACAGGAGTGTGAGTGGGAAGAAATAACTATCACAGGATCAGATGGCAGCAGTAGAGTAGTCCTTGTTGACAGAAAAACAGGTAGCCAGTACGACATCCAAGACGCCATTGATAAAGGCCTGGTGGAGAGGAAGTTTTTTGACCAGTACCGTTCTGGCAGCTTGAGCCTGACCCAGTTTGCAGACATGATTTCCTGCCGTAATGGCACTGACGAGGTGTTCCGTCACGAGTCAGTGACTCGGTCTCCCACCGTGCTAAGTGTCAGGAGTTCTTCAGTGATCAGGAGCGGTTCTTTCTCAGAGACCCCAGATGAGTGCAGTCCTATTGCAGCCATATTTGACACGGAAAACTTGGAGAAAATCTCCATTTCAGAAGCTATACAGCGGGGCATTGTGGATAGCATCACTGGGCAGCGGTTACTTGAAGCCCAGGCCTGCACCGGTGGCATAATATGCCCTACCACTGGCCAGAGGCTTTCTCTCCAGGAAGCCACTAGCCAAGGCATCATCGATCAGGATATGGCCACACGTCTCAAACCAGCCCAGAAGGCCTTCATAGGGTTCGAAGGCATAAAGGGCGGACGCAAGAGGATGTCAGCAGCTGAAGCAGTGAAGGAAAAATGGCTGCCTTACGAGGCTGGGCAGCGGTTCCTTGAATTCCAGTACCTCACTGGAGGTCTCGTGGACCCAGAAGTGCGTGGAAGAATAACTACTGAAGAAGCCATTAGGAATGGATTGATTGACGGTCGTGCTGCCCAGAAATTACAAGACACCAACAGCTATCCCAAAATTCTGACCTGCCCCAAGACCAAGCTGAAAATATCCTACAAAGATGCAATGAACCGGTCAATGGTGGAAGACATCACCGGGCTTAAACTGTTGGAAGCAGCCTCCGTTTCCTCTAAAGGCATATCCAGTCCCTACAATGTCTCCTCAGCACCTGGCTCTCGCTCTGGCTCTCGCTCTGGCTCGCGTTCAGGCTCACGCAGTGGGTCTAGGAGAGGAAGCTTTGATGCCTCAGCAAGCTCTTCGTATTCTTACTCATACTCAGCCTTCAGCAGTGGGTCTATTGGGCGCTAATAACAAGTGAGGGAATGTGCCTGCATTTTATTATCGTTTAGATTATCCTATATTCCATTTACTAAAAGAAAAAAAAACCCACCAACAAAGTAACTCAAAGCAAAGCCTTGAAGTCTTTTCTGGGTGTGTTACACTTTTGTTCTGAAAAAGCTGTAAAATGCTTGAATGCAAATTTATAGATTAGGGAATGCAAAAGTACTATTTGTGAATTTTGAGTTTCGGTTCCTATTTCCTTTTAGTCTTTGGATTTTAATAGGTCTCTGTATATTTTAAATACTTTGTCATGTGCCTTCTCCTGTTATCCGTAACTATCAACCTATAAGGTGATAACTGAGGTTTGAAAGTCTTGCAGTAGTTAACTTTTTATCCACATAGACCTTTTTCAATTTGCTATTATGAAAAAAGAGATATTAACAATATGGACAGAAAATGCCCTTAATACTGGTTTAGAAGCTATACCATAAACATGAAACTGTCTTTCAGATGCTCTACTTCTTTATGTTTGACTAGCCATTTTCTGAAGTATAACTTGGTGGATATAAAGGGCTATTATTAGGCTGGGCTTTTGTTTTACTGTTAACCCATATACATTTTCTACTGTTTTGCTTGATTCCCTGTAACAAAGAAAATAAAAAAAATCTAACTGTACCATGTGAGCTATTCTGGACAATAAAATTCTGAAGTTTTAAAGTATTTGGTGTGTACTTAATAATTTTATCTGTGGACGTTCTTGGAAGTGCAAGTTAGAGAAATAACCATTTTTAAAAGAAGCAGACATTAGCTTTGTTGTAAAAAGTGTGCAGGCACATTACATTTCATGATGCTGAGCCATCACTTTTATGAATGAGGACTTCTGAGTCTGATTTTTCAGTAGGAAAATGAAGGTAGCACCAATAACAGAAGCTATGCCCCAGAAGCAGAATGCCTGCTTGCACACTTGTTTATGGAGCTGATGATGATAATAGGAAGCATATTTCTTCTACTTGTGATCCAGCTCGTTGTTTCTGCAGCTACAAAGGACTGAGTCAGATTCTCCCTTACACGTCCATACAACTTTGGAGAATGAGCAGAACAAAAAACTGGCTGGCTTAGTTGACCAACTGTGGCAGAGGAACATCTTTCAAAACCTGAACAATTGCCTCTTGTAATGTCCTTCTGCCTCCTCTGTTGGCTCCTGAAAGCCTAGCTTGAGAAAACCACGGTAGTGTATCAGTGCTTGCATGATACCTTGCTGTCATCAGTTTTATGTAGGCTGCTGGCATCCTGCTGACTCCTTTTATCTAAGCTGAGAAACCAGAGCAGGACTAAGTGACCACAGTATTAAAGGACACAAGAGTGATTTGAAACCACTTCAGCCAGCACAGAAAATGACTTGTATACATGGAGGCTGTCCTGTCCTCTCCCCTGTGGCACACAGTGCAGATACCTCTGGGTAGGCATGATGTTCTCAGCAGTGATTGATCAGTTACAAGAATTTAGTATGGTTTTATACAACTGCCTCAGTGACATGCTATGCTTTTATACAGCCCTTTAGTGACAAAACTGTTAGTGTAATTTGCCAGTAGCTGAAATAATTTCTTCCCTTAAATTGTTCAAAGCACATACCTCCTTTTAGCCATGAACCATGTAGGAACCCTGCTGCTCTATGAATTTTAGTTGCTACAGCTAGAAAGAAGATGATGGGCATAAATGTTAATCACTGCAGAAAGGAATAGCACATGTTCTTTTCTGCAGTAAGGAATAGCACATGTTCTCATCCTGCTGTCTCTGGATTAAGTTTACCCTCTAGTCTGAGAAGCATTTCCAGTGTTTCCTGAGCATGAGGGCTGTGTATAATATTTCTGCCATATATAAAGTATCTTCAGTTACTGGACTAAGAAATTATTGAGACTCTTACAGGTCAGTGTTGGAGACCTCCACAGAAAGTAGGTGAGAAGGTGCATCCTGTCTTCTAGGGAATCTTCACAGCTTTGGAGATTTCTCTCTACAGCTGAATTTATTAGCTGTACCACAGAGGAAAGGTCAATGTCTGAAAGGCTTTCTGACTGCTAGGGGGAAACAACTCTTGTTTAAAAAAAAAAAATAAAAAATCACTGCTTAATAGAATCCCAGACTGATTGTGCAGCTTTAAATGACTGTGTGTTTCCTAGGGTCTGCAGTAAGAGTAAAGCTGGTCATTAGTAAAGGAATGTTCACTGTTGGATGCACACACCCCTGCAGTTGCATGGGCTGAGAAATCCTGCACGCTCCACAGCAGACTGGGCTTACGTGTTTTATTCAAGGCATTCCTGGCATCTCTGTTACATTGTTTAAAGCTCCATCTTTGCATACTGCCTTTCTTACTGCTCAGTCAACATTTTGTCCTCTCATAGTGACTGAAATAGGAGATGATATCGCAGAAATTGTGGTGACAGTGCTTTCTCCTTGCACACGTTCCAGCAGCAGCTGCTAGTGTGGTACTAGTGGTGGCTTTATGTGGCCAGAGGTTTCTGAGGCCCAGGTGCCCAGGGTCTGAGTAGCAGCTGAGCCAGAGTAGGCAGCAGGTGGGGCAGGGCACTGCTAATGTGGGATGCTAAAGAGATAAGTGGAGAGTTTTCCTCCACCATCAAAAGGTGTCGAGGAAGGAAGTTTAGAAGAATTTCTTTTTTCCATTTTCAGCCCTGTGTGGAGGTCAGCTGGCAGAGAGAGGCGTGACAGGTGAGCACACCCAGCAGGGCAGTCTGGAGATTGTGTTTGCAGCAGTACTCAGCATTTATGGGCTAGGAGAGCCTTGCCTGGGGGTTCAAGAGTAGAAAGGCTGTGGTTTGTTGTAGTGGGGTGTAGCAGGAGCATGGGCAAGAGTTGGGGGCTGCTGCTGTGTATTTGGGGCAGGATGTTCATAAAGTCTGTAGCTCTTTTGCACCAAAGGTGGAATGAACTCCATTCATACATTTTAAAAAGAAAGACTGGCAACTTTGGATGATCTCTGCTGCTGAGACATTAACTGCTTGATATTGAAAAGCCTGAGTGTACCTGTTGGTTCAGCCTGTAGCTGTGAGCACTTCCCTGTTCAGAAGGAGTGCTGAGCTGGGTGTACTCATTGGCAGCCTCATACTTTCCAGCCACTCCTCTGAATTTGCTGCCTCTTGCTTCCTCCTTGTGCCTCGGGGTAGGTGATTGTCACCCTGTTCAATGGCAAATGTGTGCCCAGTGTGCTGACTCGGCCGCGGTGGCTGGGGAGGGTTCTCATTAGCAGGCTCAGCTCTTTAGAGAATTGGTCTTTGCTCTGAGCAGGATAGCAATTCGTTCATCAAGGTTTTACTGACTGATTTAATGGCCTTGATGCTGTGAATTTGCTGTCCTTCGTTTTGAGGCTGGGAAATCACTGCTGGTTAGGGCACAAAGTGTGTAATGCACCGTGAGGTTTGCACAACACAGCAGTGGTCAAGACCTAGTTTTGTCTGTCTTAGGCTATTTGGAAATGTGCACTGCCATGGTTAATTAATAGTCCGGCCCTATGAATATGGGAGAGGGGTGGGGAGATTTACAGAATAGCAGCAATATGACTTAGCATAACAATGTTTAAATTACTAGCAAATCATAAATCTTTAGGTAGAAGGTGTGGTTTGGTCAGTTTTTGGGTTCAGTTTGTTCCAATTTTTATACATTTTTATAATATAAATCTGGAAGAGTAATTTACTTTGCTGGTGTTTCTGTGATCCTCAGCGGTTCTGAGATGAGCAGAATTTACGTGCTGTGTAATGCTCTCAGAATAATGCTACACTCAAAAAATACTTTTTTTTATGTGGCCAAAAAATATGAGACCAATTCCTGCTGCTTTGACCAGGAGTGACTCCGTGAGACAGGGTGAAACTGTACTAGTGTAAAATTTGGGGAGGATCCATGTCTAGCACAAGCACATGAGAAATACCATTGAGGATTAGGAGGTCAGTGGAAAATGAGCAGCAAAGCACTGGGTAAGGGCTTGCCTTCTCTTAGATTCTCTAGTATGCAAGTCATAGAATCACTGAGGACAGTAAAGACCTCTAAGATCTTTGAGTCCAGCTGTTAACCTAACACTGTCAAGTCTACCACCAAACCATGTCCCTAAGTGCCACATTTAGGGCTTTGGGGTCATTATCACTTAATCACCATAGGGCAGATGCTTAAGGGAGAGTGGCAGGGTTCTCTGGCACTGAAAAGGCTGCTGGGAGACAAATCATCTTTCCCTTTCCTTCAACAGGCACGCTTGTGCCATTTCTGTCACCAAGGCCTAGGGACACATCCCATTATCCGCCTGTGGGGTGGGAACTGTCAGACAAACTCCGTTTCTTACAAAGGTTACATGAGTAGTGACATTGCAGCACAGCTACAACAGTAAATACATGGAAGCTGCTGCTGAGTACTGTTATTTTATTACAAATAAGCCCCATACTGTATACAAAGCTGTACAAATATTTCCACTCCTAAAACATTTAATTTAATGGTTGAATTGAGGGTAAATAGAGGATGAAAGTATTCCATAAGAGGTGGCTGTCATTCAGTGTGAACATTATCTCCAAGACTGTGGCATCTGTCTAAGCCAGAGAGACCTCTACCCAAATTGCCCTTTTTCATCTTACAGCCTTTGTCTCTCGCAGGATGCAAAATAAGGGAAGCACATTTGGCCACAACTCTTCTTTGTGAACTGACCCTAGGGGCTTTTGAATTGCTACCTGCTTTCCCAGCTGTTCCTTTCACTCCAAAAAAAAACCGTAGGCCCTCTGGGGCCAGGCTCACCATTATGTCTAGGCAGATAAGATTTCTCTTTTTAAAAATATNGTTCCTTTCACTCCAAAAAAATCCCGTAGGCCCTCTGGGGCCAGACCATTATGTCTAGGCAGATAAGATTTCTCTTTTTTAAAATATTGCAGATTTTTATTTATTTATTTGTTTGTTTATTTATTTTAATTAGGCCAAGAGTAACGTGGTTGTTCTTTTTTTTCCCCTATGAAAGCAAAGTACTGAAAAGTTTTTTACAAGCAGCCAAGGGTAGAACTGGGATAGTGCTTTGTTTCTTGGCTGAGCTTAAAGGAGTTTAAAAACATAATCCAACTTTTCTTTTTCATATGGTTTTATTTTTAAAACTTTATTATTAAATTCAGTTCAATTTTAAAATGTTGCTCTAAATATTTACGTTTAGGAAATAGCAGGAAAATCTTTAAACCTCTCTAACTCTTTTTTCATCTGTAAATCTGTTCACAGCATTTAGCAAGTGTTTCAAAATAGTTGTAATTGATCTAGCATTGTCAGTTTTTCTGGAAAATTATTTGAGGGGTGTGTATGTAGGAGAGTAGGAGGAATGCACTTATCTATAGCCTGGAAACTTTAGAGCCTCCAATTCTTTCAGGTTGCTATTGGAGATTATAATCTAATGATGCCAAATGTATTCTTGTCTGTGGGCTCTCTGCTGTGCAAGTTGGAGGAGGAAGGGGACGAGTCCCAGCATTGTTAGACACATGTGACAACACTAGCCTTTGCAGATTACTTGGTTCTATTAAAACAATCTTGGGATGGAATGCAAATTTTTTTTTCGGAAATTTTATAGGTCTCTTGTGATCTGACAGACCTCAAAACACAGGGGCAGTAGTGCCACAGCTTTACATCCAGCCTACGAAGGACTCCTATGTGAGCAGTGGCTGTCTGGTGTGGGCAATAAATGGCACACCTCTCAATATGTTTGATCAAGATAGTTCCAGAAAAATACCTTGGTATACCTATATATGGACCCATGGGCTGGAATATCTAAGCTGCCTCTACTAGAAAAACTGAACAGGTTGTAAAAGCAGGGTGGACAGGCTCTACTACTGAAGTCATTTGACAAAGTGGGCATCTTGAAGGGATGTGCTATCCCATGACTGATGTACCTAGAAGGCCAAGTTAATGAAGAAGTTGTGTACATACAAACCCTTGATTTGGAAATTTGAAGGATCAGGGGTTGGTTATCCTTATCTACCTGTGATGCCATCCTGTATTCCAGCACTTGGAATGGACGTCTGGGTATTGCCACACCTTCTGGAGTGGTTCCTAGTGTTCAGGTCCAGAGTCTGCCCCAAATTGCTCAGTTGTCAGATGACATCACAGGATTGGTCATCTGGTAGGTATAGAGAAAGAGTTTGAACAACTATGACCTGTGGCAGGTGGTGATTAAGAAAAAAATCCTTCTATTTGGGACCCCAGAGCAATCAGGGTGATCTCAGAATTTGTGGGTGATGAGGAATTAGTCTTGGGAGATGGGAGATATCTTTGCCAAAGCTCATCTTTCCAAGGCCTTGAGATTGGCAAATGTAGGAATTTTTGAATGGGACCGAGTTGCTTGTGTTGCACAGACATGGGGCTGTGTGATTGCGAACTTTGGAAAGGATAAAATGAGTGACAACTGGATTGATCATCATTGAGGCATTTCTCTGAGAAAGCTCATTACTGTGATGCAATTAAGCTACGCCACATTTCTGGCAAGGGGGAGGGAGGACACTCAGGAACTGCTGGTGTTCTCGAGCAGAGGGTGAGTCTTGCTCACATATTAGTGGGTATTGCCCTTCAGTTCAAGATAGAAGGGTGAAGAGGCACAACCAATTATGTGAACTAGTGGCAGAGGAAGCTAAAGAATGGCTAGAATTTCAGGAGTCACTTTCAAAAGACCATAAAAATTAATCATATATACATAAAAATTTATCATATATACATAAAAATTATTTAGATATAACCTGTCAAGACAGATTGGTCTTTCTGGTGGACATAACTGTCAGATAAGAGAGTAAACTGTCACCACTTGCTGATACAGTGATGAATGGCTGAGAATTCTACATCTGGAGAAGCAAGTTCAGGAGGTGGCAAATGCCAGCAATATGAAACTCATTGGATTTCTTTCAGGTACATGTAGGAAGTGCTATGAGGGCAATTACAGGCTACTAGCTGAGTAAGTACTCTCAAGTTCCCAGCACGCACAGATTTCTCACTGTTATTTGAATCAGGCTCTGTTTACATCTGTGGACATTTTACTTATATTCACAAGTCAAGCAAGAACTATTTTCAGTTCTCTGTTAACCAGAAATTAGACCTGTTCCAGAGGATAAAAAATAGCAGCCAGTATCTCGAGTTCTCCACTAATGTGCACAGAGGCTGCATAAAAGGTCAGTTATGCATTTGCTTGATGTTACTTGACATTAACAGTGCATTAATTTTCTTTAGTTATTTTTATATATACTTAGTGAGAGGTCTGTAAGTTTGCCTTCCACCCCTACCCCCTACTCCTGCCTCCCATGACACTTTTGGCTTATTCTTCCTCTAAAGGCCATTTTTGGAGCACATTTTCTGGGATTTGCCTGCTTTACCATCCTTTAATTTTAGTATTTGAAATATCTTTATCCTAAAGTCAAATTCAGACTTGGATCTTGAACTCTCTCAAAATTTTGGTGTGCTGGTCTCCAGAATTATGTATGAAGATCTTTCTTCCCTCCACCCCACTTCTGGAAACAAAAGTGGCTCCTAAAAATAAGGCTTTCTGCTGGAAACCTTGGAAACACCTTCTGTTAGCAATTCTCATCACACCTTTTTGAGCTCGGTGTGTTGCACAGTGCCACGTGCATCTGCTCCAGGGGTAAGTAGGACTCCGCTTGTAGCAGGGACATGATGCTTCGCTTTGTCCCAGCCACATCCCAGATATCCACAAAATTCACAGGAAGATTGTAGTTATGTGTTCCTGCCATCTGCCAGCTTTCCTCTAGAGATGGATTCCCTGCTGGGCTTTGTAGAATACTGGAGATGGTATTTGAAGAAGTAAAAAAAAATTAAAATGCTTCTTCCTACTATGTTGGCACATGACAGATGCACTGTCACGTGTATTGGTACCACACTGGGACCTAAAATTGGTACCCAAGTTCCACTACTGAAGATGCAGGCTGTGTGTGCTGTGTAATACAATAAAGCCCAGTCTTCTTGGGGAGACTCCTTGGCCCTGCTCACTCTTACCTCTGGCCAAGGCAGTTGAAAACATCTGGGATCATTCACTTCTAGGAAAGGGCATTTAACAGCCATAAACTTTGATACAAGCTCACTATGCAGTTAAGGTGAATCTTAAGAGGGTTTTCAAGCCAGAATTGTCATGAATTATGAAACTCCTATTTATTTTTTAGTTCTGGAGGAACAATAAAATATCTATTTCTTGTTCATTTTTCCAGCAACCTTAACTAGCAGGAAGGGAGAAGCTTAGAAAGCAGTAGTCAAGGATATTACTGGATTGCTTAGCAAGCCTCTTGGTGTGATCATAGCAAAAAATTAGGCTGTGTATTCATCTGGAGTTCCTTAGCCACTATCAGATTTTTGGCACGGCTTTTTGCAGTAAAGTCAGTTGTGTAGTGTTGAAAGGAAAAGTTTTGGAAGACGTTACTTTCTGCTATCATTTTATTTCTTTTTGTTCTTCATTCCAGTTATTTTGAGTAGTAAAACTGATTTTATGTGCCAACCACACTGTATTGTCTTTGGGATCCAGAAGTCCTTTCTTACCTCCTACCACTGTGATCCCTGGGGGACCCTGAGCAAGCAATGAAATCTTTGCAGGATAAGCCTTTTTGCCTGAAAACTGGTTTCTTTAGCATTTTGAAGCAAACCTTAACTCGCTTCCCTGAACTGCTATCTATTCCTGAGATGCCACATACTCTTCATCACTGTGAAAATGACAAAGCACTCCAAATAGAGCTCCTCATCTTGCTCAATATTTCTTGGTGTTTCAGAGGATCTTTTTGCTATTGTTTGTATATACAAGTGAATTTAATCCTCTCCAATAATATTGATTCATATCACTAGACTGTTATTTCCAACGCAAATCAGGAACTGCTTCAAAGCTGGAGGTTTGCCCACAGTGTTCCACTTGCATGCTTTTAGTTAGACATCTTCAGGAACAAGTGTATAAATTTGATTTCAGGTCACCTGAACAATGTATCCAACAGTTTTTTGCTTCTCCAGTTTATGGTCACCCACAAAAAGATCCTGATAGCCTTTCAGGGACAGGCATTTTCTGCATGCCATCATGTAGTGGAGTCCAAGTATTGCAGCTCCAGGAGTAAGAATAAGGTGCTGTTTCACAGCAAGGATGTTGGCTATTTCCAAAAAGGGGGAAAATGGGGTAAAATGTTTTCATTGTGGATCCCTAAAAATCACTTTAAAAAAAAATTGTTTGCTTTACAGAAATTTCTGACACCATTGATATCAGTGATGTAAGTCCAAACTCAAAATGACCTTATTTAATATTGTATGCTCACCTTCTCAGTCTCTCCCATACCCCCTATATAGTCTTGACTAAAGCAAAATTAAAGGATTAGTGCTGTAAATGAGTTGCCTGAAACTTCATGTGGTACAGAGTATATGACATCAGAAAGATTGTGATCCTCTGAATAACAAATATGAGAAAAAGCTTTGCAAAGACCACAGTCAGGACTAATCACCCTGTATAGTAATAATTTCCTTAATTTTTAGAGTAATGAGTAAAATAATCTCAAGGCTGCCGTGTTTCTGCCCATGATGTAGCTGTACATTTGAATCCTGTCTTTTGGCTGGTGAAGTGAGATTGCCCAAGTGCTCTGTGTCCTTCCTAAGTAATCTGTGCAGAAACAGCAACCTTAGGAGTAGGCAGTTTTTGGTAGTCCTAGTCATTCAGGTAAGCCTGCTGGAAATCACTGAACATTCCTTAAGCCTGGTTTTTGCAGTCTTCTCAGTGCTTGAATGTTCAGTCCTGCTGGAACCAGGAGGACTCATTTTTGGGAAAGGTATTTCCATGAGTAAGCAGGAATAGGAATTTTTAAAGGCATTTTTGTTACAGTGGTGGGATCTAGAATGTGTTGGGCCTGTTGGCACCTCTTGGGAGCACCAGCACTGGGATAAATCCTGCATTCATCCTGCTTTTGCTGATTTTCCTTATACATCCTGAATAGAGAAGAGATGCAGCTGGAAACCAATGCATTAAACACACCCCATACTCTCTTCCCCCCCAGAAAAAACCCCAATAACAACTGCAACAAAAACACACACACAAAAAGAGGCATAGAAAAGGTTTATCTGCTCAGGAATGGTGTGGATTTAGGACTGACTGCTGCTGACTGTAAGCCACACCTGAAAAGAATACATAGGAGCTGTAGTGGGTCCCAGTGGCTGTTACAGGTACTTAATGAGCAGTGTTGTGTCTCAATGCATTAAATCAGTGGAAGGTGGTCAAAAAGATTGTCAGTTGCATAGAGGTGAAGACACAACTGGTGTTTTGACTGAAATTTTTCCTAAAGATAACATTTTCAAAAGGTATTATAATTAAATGTCTACTTGTATTGAAATATTACTATTGAGAATACTTATTTGCAAGTGAACAAGACATTTGAACAAGAGTGAGATGGCTATGTACTAATTAAATAACTGATGGTTAGTATTAAAGTTGAGATCTGAGGCAATGCAAAATATTGGCTTTCCCACCCTGAGGACCAACTTTACCTTTTTCTTCAGGAAAACAGTTACTCACTTGGACTTTTTTAATACTAGTAAGAACTTTCAAACCTGTGTAAAGTGTGTTAAAACGTCTCACTCTTTTGGAACCACACAAACCCAAAACTGTTCAAGTCCAACTAACTGGTCTGCCTAATCCCCGGTACCTGGTATCTGATAAAGAAAAAGGATAATGTTTAATGAAGGGAACAAAAGAACGCAGCAACTGGTATATGCTTTGTAATTATGTGTGTTGTTCAAGGATTCTGATTATTTGCCACATGTCTGAGTAGCCAGAGGATCTTTCAGAGATTTCTGGGTCTGAGACAATTTGTGAACTATAAAGCAAGTACTGACTGGTAACTCTGGAGCAGAGACATCACTGATGAGATGAAATAACTTCCAAGCTGATATTCTGGTACCTGAAAGATGGGGGAAAAAGATAAAAAGTGCTTCTGTGAAAGGTAGTTCTACAGCAATTGTTGCCCAGGGGTAGTATGCTTTGCAATAACTCATACACACCATATGCCTTATGATTTTATGTATGTGCAAGTACTAGGCTGGTCTAAAAGCAAGTTGATGGGGAGGGAAATAAATAGAAAAAGAAAGCACCTATATTTAAACCATAACAATCTTCTAATGTTTCAAAGGGAGGTTGTCTAAGAAACATTAGCGGGCCTTATCGCTTTCAGTTAGATGCAGTTCAAATGCAAGATACTGTCTTTCATATCTGGAATAAATTTAGAGCATGAAAAAAAATTATTTCATTTCTAAACATCTGACAGATATGTATTATTTGCTATTCCTAGGTGTGACTCCTAGGTTGTCCTCCCTACAATCATAGATTTACAGAATAATATATAATATACTAACATTTTGCTGTCTTTGATATTTATGACTATTTTCCCAATCAAGTGTATATCACTCTTGGTAATGTGCCCATGAAGAGTTAAGAAAAATATTCAGAGACTTGGAAAAGCCTATCTTCTGAAAATTTAAATTTGCAGTGGCTCTAGAGCTGAAATTTACACTTGGAATCAAATACAGATCCCAATCAGGGTAACCATACCTCTTTGTAATCTTAGGTAAATTAAGAGGAATTAGAAGTACTTTGATTTGCAGCTATAAAGAGAGAGGCTTTGCCTCCTGGAGATCTAGGATGAAGTTCTGGCTCTACAGAAAGAACAGGGAGCAGACTACTGATTCCAGTGGGACCAGTTTTCCACCTTAGTCCTTTAATATTTTCGAACAAACTCGATTTTTTTAAGCAAATGAATAATAGTCTTGCAACCCCGTAATGTTTCATGTATTGTTAGATGCTTGCTCTGCTTTATAATGTAAATGTCTGCCCTTCTTACCAGGCAAACTGGCATGACCTGGCTCTCTGGAAAGCACTGCTCCAACCTTTGCAGAATTTCCATATATCCCAACTAGCACTCTCTTCCATTCTTTTCTAGTGGTAAAGGGAAGAAACATAAAACAAGGAAAGCAAACAATTAAAGAGTAGATAGGCTAAACTTGGTTCATTTAAGCATTACTTGATAGACACTTCCCTTGTGTACCAAGTTGTAAAAAATATATATATGTGTCTAATTTCCATATTTACAAATCGATAAAGTAAGAAAGTTCCCTGCTTATCTTCCTGTAAGGAAGACATGAAGGAAAAAACAACAGTGAAAACTAGGCAAATTAATTTGTTTAAAACCTCAGGGAAAAGAAACCACAAAGATGTCTTATTTGCTGTCAGTCAGCTTACCACTCCAGGAGCTTCACAGCAGGCTCCCTCTGATGCCATGTTATGATCTACAAGAAGTTCAAGCAGTGGCACATTAATCTACAGGATAAGTGAACAGGAGAACAGGTGTTAAACTTTCTGAACAGCTACAATCTAGGTCCAGTCTTTCTCCTTGTCCATACAGACACCTTCTCTAGCACAGAGAGCATTCCCCAAATATAGGACTAAACTAATTCCCAGTTTGTGGGAGAAGGACTTCAGTAGGTTTGTGAATTTGTCTGCATGGGATAGAGAGGATTTTTTGGTATGGTGGTGCTTTCATTGTAAGAACTAATTGTGGAAAAATTAAACATGAAGGAAATATCTTGTGCATTTAGTTTGGAGTGTGGCATGGTCTGAAGTAATCTCAGCTGGAAGTGAGTTTCTAGAAATTTTTTTGTGTGAGAAATCCTATGTTGCTTTTCCCGGGTTGGATAGCCCTGTGTTGTTTCAGTGGTGGCTTTTTGTAGCAACTCAGGGTCACACAGAGAAGATAAATGCTATGACTGCCAGTTTCAGTCTCCAGAGTTATTTTGACTATGGAACAGAGATGTGTTCTGTATTTTGGAGGAACAAAAGCAAAAGGCAGAACACACTCATCAGTCTCTTTTGTTAAATGAAAGGTTTAAAGACTTTTGAGAACAACTTTTGTTCTCAGACTACTAGCTACAGCTCTGTTTCTATCACAGTAATCCCAAGGGTGATGGAGCAATAAATTCCTGCTATTACAGCACACAACCAAAGTCATGCATAGGCTAACTCTTGGCAGCTGAGATCCAGGGGAGATCTACATACACAATAAGGTCCCGATGATCACCCAGGAGTAGCATTCTCCTGGGCTTACCTTGCCAGGGCACAGTCTCCATCTGGCCTCCTTGCTCTGTAGGGCCTGACAGGGGCTACACACACACAGTTGAGCAGGCTTCCCCTTGCAAGTTTGTGCCAGGCTCCATCCAAAACATTTCCTGTGTTCTCAAAGATGGGTCTCTCCCTGCCAGACCCTTCTTCAGCTGCATTGTGGATACTAACTGCCTTGCTCTCCCCATGAGGAAGTAGCTTGAACTAGTCAGCCCCATCTCTGCCCTTTATCTCCCATGTCATCTTAGAAGGGCTCCCTTTCCTCCTGAAAGGCAAAGGCAATGGAGTATTCCTCAGGATGAACAAATCTAGAAACAAACTACAGGACAATTTTAAAAGTATTTCTTCTTTATTGTCACTGTAGCATTATGAGGTCCTCGTGAAATTTATTTTTTCCATTAATGAGAGCTGTCATGGGTAATTATGGCTGTCAGTGGAAGGGCAATAAATGAACCAAAGAGGGCTTTAAATATATTGTAACACTTTTAAGGAAGGAGAAATATCTAGGTAAATAAGTAAAATAAAATAAAGTAATTCTCATGCAATATTTTAGATGTGAGAAACCTACTGAAAATATCAATAAACTAACCGGAAAGAATAAAAATAAATGTACTCTCTATTTACTTTTGCCTTTTGTCAAACTAAATTATTTGATTCAGTATCATGTAACTGAACTGTGTCCAGACAGCTCTTCTCCTTTGCTGTGGAATGGCTTCACAGCAAGGCAGACTAGAGTCCAGGCCCCCACTGTTATCCATGTCACAGGGACAACCTGCTGGTCCAGCCAAAGACCAACAGGACCTGTGTAATCACAGAAAGATAAACCTTTTCAGCTCATGGCAGATGTATGGTGTCTTTGTGGACTCTTCAGGATTTTAAAAGTTCTGGGTTCATACTGTTGCCTTGCATTTGGTGAGTGAGTTGGAGTAGATGACCTCTCCAACCAGAATGATCCAATGATCCTGTGATGATATGTTAAGCCAAGGCAACATAATAATTTGCAGAGAACAATTACCCTTCAGGGAGGTTTAGCACCTTCATTAATGCATATCGGTTTTCATTTTTTGGTAGGTAAAATACTGCAGTATTTTTGGCATACAGATGCAATAAAATGCTGCATTGCACAGCTTTTGCAGAAAGCCTTTTTCCCTAGGGAGGAATTAGTCTTTTGCTCTTTTATAAAAACGCCTCTAGCACCAGGAGTTGCAGCCCTCAGGAGGAACTTAAAATGATCACCTACCATATAAGAATATGTTCATCTCAGAGAGGGAAATCTTTTTACCATCTTAGTTATAGTATCTGGAATATACAAGGCTTGAGTGCATGCCAATGGGAAGTACTAAGCTTAGGCATTTACTTAAATTACATTTATTTTTAGACTTAGTAGTAAGACCTGAGTATTGTTTACAAGAAGTATAACAGTTCAACAAACTACTGTGAGTTTAAAAAAAGTAAATCTCAGAGACTCAAGGATTTGTGTTACTGAATAAGCTTAGGAAGAAACCCCCAATGTTACCCCTATACATGATCGTTTTCTTTTTTTAACAATATAATAATAAAGTTTTGTGGGGTTTCGTTTGGTGGGGCTTTTTGTTTGTTTAATTTTTTGTGTTTTTAAAAAATAAGGTGAACTTGAAAGTATATTATGTAAAAACACATAGCATGGTTTTCTTTGTTGCCAGCACCCACAGCTAGGGGCTGGTTCCATGTCTACAAACACTGCAACAGTTCTAGGGGCAGGTGTGGGTCACAGGGGGCCCCTTTGTGACACCCCACTATAGCACGTTTGGTCAGTACAGCTGCTGTGTCCAGCAGGATGATGAGATAGGATGAGATCACAGAGCCCAAGGTGAGGAGCTTCCAAGCACAGCCCAACTTTCCCTGCTGTCTCAGCAGTTCCCATCGTGCTGAGGTCTTTCCTCAAAGCCGCTCACTTGTCCCTTTCCCACTTTGCATTTTTTCTCCTGCAGAATGGAGGAGACACCCCCTAGCCAGCCCAGGATGGCCTGGGTGGAGGAGGGTGCTCCCCAAAAAAGCAGCTCTCCAGCAGAGCCCTGCCAGATGATTGTGGTGGATCCACTGCAGACAGGTGAATTGGTGGCCCTGTTGGACTGGGCAGGGCTGGGGCTGCCAGCACATCCTGCACAATGCCATGATCACGTTTTCACAGCACGCTGGCAGCGAGGGTCCTGGAGGGTGGGTGTGCTGCCACACTGGCCCCAGCACAGCCTCTCTCAAGGAGGGGCCCCAACTCCTGCTCCACGGTGTGGGCAGCAAAGGGCAGCTGGCTGGCGGGAGGCAGCAAGGCTGTGGAACGCTGGGCTTTTCCTGTCTGTCTGCCAGCATGTTCCTCAGCCTGGGGCACTGGCACTTTCCCCACCATGCTGTGCTCTGGCATGGCAGCTCCTCTGCTGGGCACCCTTCAGCTGGGGGCTACACAAGAAGGCCATGCCAGCAGAGCGCATGTGGGGCTGGGCACAGAGCAGATCTTCAGTAGCCCTCCCTGCTCTACCCCTCTGTTAGATGCCAGCTGGCTACATATGTCCAGAGAGGAAGAGGAAGTTGTGGACTCCATCCAGATCCTTGCCAGCAACCTCAGCCAGGTAACTGTGGCCAGCTGGATGGTGACTGTTCCAGCATCTGCTGGCAGAAGCTAGGCTGCTGGGCTGCGAGAGGTGTCCTGGCTGTGCAGAGCTGCTGCTTCCACGTGGTGCTGCCCCTAAGAACTCCAGTCCTGCTGGCTGTCTGTCGCCCCTTCTCATGCTCTTTGTTTGTCCATCTGTCCCCTGGCTGCCAGGATGTGAGATGCAAGATCACCCTTCTTTACAAAATCATGGATCTGTGCATAAACACCGCGTTCTTTGGCTCGCCACGGCGCCTGATTGACTTCTGCCGCAGATACGACCTGGTAGACAGGATCCAGGTGAGGGCACATCCAGAGCTTGGGGGAAGAGGGCAAGGCCCCCCGGCACTGGCACCCTGTGAGAGCAGCACTTGGGCAGAGCTAGGGTCTGGTGGCACTGGGTGCTGGCAGCTGCCAGGTGGCAGCTCCGTTGTGGTCTGCAGGTGCTGCTGAAAGATGAGCCCTGGTACCAGCTGAGCACAGAGTTGCAGCAGGTCGCCATGCTCACCATTGAAATCTTGAGGTACCTGCCCATTCCTCCCAGGGACCCTTCCCCAGAGGACAGCGTTCCTCTGCACAAGGCCTCAAGGCACTGCTCCCAGTGTCCAGAAAGGCTGTCTCTTTCAGCAAGACAGTGGGAGTGGTACTGGAAGACAAAAAGAGAAGCCTCCTAGAGACATGCTTCAGAACTGTCTTCTGGCTTCCTCCACACTCTCATTTAAACAGACGTCAACAACTCCTTTTAAAGAGTGTAAGTTCTGGGTGAGCTGTGGAAGCTCCTAATCCCTCTGGGCTGCTTCCTGGCCACTCTGTGCTACCCCATGACCAGAGGTCCAAGGCAGAGTAGGGTCTTCAACTTTGCTTTCCTGCCATAGTCCTTTCATCCCCTTCTCAGGGCCCAGACATGTTCAACGCTGCAGGCTGCTCTGTCTGCAGCAGACTGCCAGTTCCTAGGTCTCTCCTGGGCAGCATGGGCATCCTCCCCTGACACTGGCAGCTAAGATCAGTCTCAGATCAGGCGAAGAATCACTGCCACCACTCTCTGACCTCCTTGCAGACCCTGAGAAGAATGGACTCCATGCTGAGGACAATAGTGCTCAGCTCTCCTCCCTCCAGAATCAGTGAGGAGCTGCAGAACATCTTGCAGGTATGGCCTGTGCAAAGAGTGAGGGTCATTGGGCTGCTCCTCACCCTAAGTGGGAGGTGTTGCCCACTTGTGATCCTCCCAGACCAGTGCCTCGAAGGACAGTGCCCACCTCCCATGGGGAAGCAGGGGCTGTAACAGGCTCCTTCAGGACCACAGAGGGTGGCACCTGTCTTCCTTCATGGCCACATGGTTGGCCCAGGGCCTTTGTCCCAGACTCACAAGGGAGCCCAGGAGCGGGAGCCTTGCTATAAGCTTTGCTCAAAGTCAGAAGAAGCCTTGAGGGATAGTGCAAGTCCCACAAAGGACTGGAGCTGCCCTGCTGCTGCTGAAGTGGGTGTTTGCTCTGGGGTTCACCAGCAGCTTCTCTCTGCGCAGGTGCTGCTGGACTTCACCAGTTCTCGGATACAGGAAGTGTGGTCAAGAGCCTTGGGGAGGATTGAAATGCTGAGCCGTTTCCTGTACAACTATTCCATACAGAAGGTAAGGCTACAGCACCCTCTAGACAGGCCGTGCTGCTCTCCTTTGCCAGGGCTGCTGCCCAGCTGACTGCTCTCGAATGTGGGCTCTGTAAATCCTGGACTCATCAGGGATTCAGCCCTGGACACACTCTTGGGTGCGGGGCTTCCACACCAGCTGCCTGCTTTCAGCCCTGCTGCTCTTCTACCTCACTCACACAGGACTGGGACCTCTTTATTAAAAAGGACCGCACTGTCTGCTATGAAGACATCCAGATCTCAATCCTTGGACAGCTGCTGGGACGTGTTCTCCTTTTCCAAACTTCCTCCACAGAAAAGGAAACAGCTTTGAGCACTCTTCATCACCTCAGTGAATTCATCTGTAAGCAAAATGATAAGGGACATTGTGGTGGACTTCATTCCCCTCCACACAGACATCTCCTCAAATCTCTGTCTCTCTGCTGAACCATCTTTGTCCCTCTGGTTGCTTCCTGTATCACCCAGCTGTCATTTGCTGCTGATGTCAATTGCTCTCCTCACATCCAGGATCTTTTCTCTGCTGCTCTCCTTCCTCCCTCCTTTCGCCATCTTTGACCTTGCTGATCTGTGAACCCCAGTATGACAACCTCCAAAATGCTGTCAAAGTTGCTCTGTCTTACTGACTTCTGTGTCTGCCCCGCTCATTAGGCAGGTCAAGGCTAAAGGATAACACACAACTCCATGGAGAAGGTGACACCACCTCCTTGCTGCGTTGTGTCAACCTGCGCAACACCAAGGTAATGAGCCCCTCCTTTGTTGGCACTCTTGTCTGTGCCATGGGCAGGACACCCATGTGAGCAAAGGGACCCAGAATCAGAGAGGCTGATGTGGCCTCACTGTCTCTGATGAGAAGGCTCCTGCTGTCCCCCAAGCAGGGACTATCTGAGGCTGGCATGCTGATATCCCAGCAGCAGCTCCAGCCCTCCTGCCCTGGTTTTCTGTAGGGCCAGTACCCTGTTATAGCTCACTCTACCCAGCTAAGCAGCACCACCGGGGTTCTTGGCATGACACGTCTTTGCTCCCTTCCTTCCTGGCATAGCCCTTTGAAAGGTACCTCACGCCTTCTGAGAGGACACACATCATCCTTGCGGCCATGGAGGTAATGACAGAAACCACTGTCTTTGACAAGATGGTGGCAGAACACATTCTGGAAGTAGCCATGAGAGACCCAGACTTCTGGCTGATGGATGTAAGTGGCCTATGGCTGGATTGCCCTGCCCTTCAGCCCTGTCAGGCCTTGTTCCTCTGTCCCTCCTTCCCTCCCTCCTTCCCTCCCTCCCAAACCCAGGTGTCTCAGGCCCCTGAAGCCACCTTAAGGCAGCAGAGAGGGATGGAAAGGGCAGCTGAAGACATAACTGCACTCCAGTGGCAGTACCACTTTCACCTGTGCTCCCTCCAGGTGCAAAAGATTGTGACCTGTATCTATGAGAGCCTGCAAGACATCCAGAAACTAGCAATTCGGCACTGCTTCGACTCCCTGCTTATGAAGATGGCTGATGAGTACCCTGAGGAGGTAGTCACAACACTGTTGAACATTGCTCCACAAGGAGACAGGTACTGACCCTGACAATCCCGAGGACTTGTTTGCTGTGGGGAGAGAGACATCGAGACTCTGACTTCGAGACCTAAGGAATGCTGCAGGACACCTCCAAGGAGCGGGGTTCTCCATCCCACCAAGATTTCCAGCCCTGATATGTTGTCTGGGCTTGCAGCAGCCAAAGCTGTCTGAGCCAGCCCAGAGCCACTATGCTGCTTCTGGGGAACACCACCTCAGTCCCCTCCTGCCTGCCTGGGCAGGGCCCCCCGGCATGCCAAGCCCCATGGGGCTGGCCCAGGCCATGCTGTGGCCAAGGTAGCCCTGCTGACAGAGTGCTCTACCTTGCAGCACAGCCCTGCAACTATGGGGTCAGATCTTCTACAAGCCCCACATTCGGGAGAAGATATTAACGGCATTCATTAGCTTGCTTCGGTTTCTCTGGATGACCAATATTCCCAGGTCTACTGCAGAAGGCACCTGCATCCCTGACTTGGCTGTGAGTTACCAGAAAAGTCCTTGATCTCCTGCCACGAGCCTTCAGGCTCTGCCAGTATATCTCACTGCTGTGCTTACTCCTGCAGCCGACCTCCAGACAGTTTTTATCCATGGATTTGGGTGACAAGCCTGACACTGAGAGCAGTCAGAGGCATCCAAGACTGGTGACAGCCTCCCTGCTGGTTGGAGGCCTCCACATGCTGTCAGAAACGTGTGACATGGTGAGCAGGGTGGTGTCGGGGACAGCCACGTTGGCAGCTGGAGTCTGGGGCTGTGAGTAAGGTGGTGGCCTGGCCTGGCCTGGCCTGGGAGTCAGGCAGGGAGGCGACTGCTCCAAACACCCTCCCTGCCACAGTGGGGCTTGGTAGCTGCCTGAGGAGTTTTCCAAGTGTGAATCTTCTCACAAAAAAAGAAACTGTCTTTCATGCAGGCAAGAAAAATGCAGGTCCTCCTGCCAGATATGATGGGGGTCCTGCAGGCTGGCAGTGTAGACCTCAAGATAAAGGGCCTAATGTTCTTTAAAAATGTGATGGGCAAAACCACCAGTTACCAAAACCTGGAGAAGACTGTGGGCAGCCCCATCACTGGGCAGCTGATGGAAAATCTCCTGCTCCTCTTTGACTCGGTAAGGCTGATGTGGGACCCTGAGCCCTGAAACAGGCACTGGGCAGTGACAGCTGCCCTGCAGCCCAGCTGTGTGAGCAGTACTTGGAGAAGACTCTGCTCCTCTGGGCTCTTGTGGCTTCTGGGCCTTGTAGCCCAGCACTACTTCTCCACACTGTAGAATCTTACCCTAGAGCATATCCCCTCACCTCAGCCACAATGACTCCCCATCAGAGTGGGCAGGAAGCCGCTGTTTCCAAAGCTTATCTTTCTTCCTTCCTACCAGGAGTGCAGCCAGCTGCGAGAGCTCTCCATCTGCCTCTTCAGAGACCAGCTGGAGTCACTGGTGGGGAGCAACAAGAAGAGGAACAGCTACATAAGGAGTGTACTGATCCCACTCCTCTTCCGCATGAGTGACCAGAGCCCCGGTGTGGCCAAGGTACAGGTTTCAAGGCTGAGCAATGACACAGACAAGGGTGGGCTGCTGGCAGAGAGCAGTGCTCCCCCAGCATACCCCATGGGAAGGGTCCCTGCAAAACCAGTGTGAGCAGAGGTGGAGAAACTGGCATGGCCATTTCCAGCACCTGCCCTATCTGCTCCAGCAGGGCTTGGCAGCAACCGGCAGCCACCAAAGCCTGAATAGGTGTGTCCCCACACGTTTCTTTGCTGTCCCTGGCATGTGTCGGAGGCCAGGGTTTTGAGCCTCAATCCCTGTACACCAGGGCTGTCCTCGAGAGACCCCTAGATGCTTTGGTGAGGGCATATCCCAGCTTCCTAAAGGCAGGATCACCCCAAGAACAAAGCCGAGAGGTCTCTTTTGCCAGCCATGGTGCTATCACACAGCTTCTGCTGTTGTGCAGGCCTCTGGGGAAGCCCTTCTTGTTGCTGCCAAGCTCCTCAAGTGGAAGGAGCTCAGGCACCTGCTGGAGACGCAGCAGACATGTAGGATTGGCAAGTGCTTGGTAAGGACAAGCCCCAGGGTGCAGGCTGGGTGAGAGTTGCCCTGCACCCAAAGCCCCCACCAGCCCTGCTGCAGCCCTGAGCCCACAGCCTGGAGCTGCACCCTTGTTCCTATCCTCAAGAACACAGGCCCAAGGGGTCTTTCCCTTCCCTGCACCCAGTGAGAGGGAGGGAGGGCTCTCGATAATGACGAGTGCTGGCAGGAGGGACTGCCCCAGCCAACTGGGGGGCTATGTGACATGCCCATCCCCTTGTCCTCTCTCCAGCTGGTGAAGGACGAGAGCAGGGCTGAAGAGTACCTTCATCAGAGCCTGCCATACCTCAAGGACCCTCAGGCCACAGTGCGAGAGGTGGCTGTCAGGTTCATTGGTGAGCCCCAGCCCCTGGAGACCCCCTTTGGGCAGCCTGGCCCTCGTTCCTGCTGCTGCACTGCCCTGTCCCTCCTGTGTGCAGGATCTCAGCCCTCCCTGTACCGCCACTGTAGGTCCATGTAGGTGGGCTTGGTGGTGACTTGGCTCAGTTCCACTCCCCTGGACTGCTGGTGTTTCCTGGGCCCACCCTGTTAAGGGAGAAGGCAGGGCCAGGGGCCAGGCTGCTGGGGAGCAGGAGCTGATGGAGCTTTGTGCCTAGGGCTGGCTGCGCGGCACCTCCAAAGCATGGAGAAGCTGGATGAGATCTGCAGTAGTGAGTGGGGACCGTGGATGGGAGGGGATGTGTGGGGATCTCTGCAAACACCGGAGTTCATCTTGGTTCTGTTTCTTCTGCTCACAGCCCTTCAGCCCCTGCAGACAGACAGCAATCCCTCTGTCTCTAGCCTGGCAGTTCAGACGACCTGCATCCTGAGGAGCCCAAAGGCTCCGCGAAAACAAGGATTCATCCTGAAAGCATTGTTCTGCTGGTGCCCGGAACCAGAAGGAGGGTAGCTGTGATTTCATAAAATTGGAACAATTGGCCCCAAACCAATGGTGTCCTTCAGACAGCATGGTGCAGCATCCTGAGGAGACTATCCTTGGTCTGTCTTGCTGCCCGTGGGATGAATTTCCCTTCAGCATGCGTTGGCCCCAGGCTTATTTGAGAAACTGACCTCTCGCTGAGGCTTCCCCCAGGAGAAGCTGCATTTGTCACCACCCAGAAAAAGTCCCCCCACCACACAGTGAAGATAGGGCGCAGAAAGAATGGCCCCACCTCCGGCATCCCCATGGGTCTCCAGGCACTCAACAAGGTGTCTGTTGCTGCATTGCCACCTTCCTTCACCATGATGAATTTGGAAGGGTTTCCAAGCAGAGTACCATGGTGTTAAGGGGACCAGAGAGAAACCTCACTTCTCCTAGAGGGACTGGATGACAAACAGAGAGTCTGTCACTGCTACCACAACACACCAATATTAGCAGAATATGATAGCTGTGCTTTGCCTGGGCAAAGCAAGGANCACTCAACAAGGTGTCTGTTGCTGCATTGCCACCTTCCTTCACCATGATGAATTTGGAAGGGTTTCCAAGCAGAGTACCATGGTGTTAAGGGGACCAGAGAGAAACCTCATGGGTCCTAGAGGGACTGGATGAGAGAGTCTGTCACTGCTACCACAACACACCAATATTAGCAGAATATGATAGCTGTGCTTTGCCTGGGCAAAGCAAGGAAAGAAAACAAAGAATATCACCAGTCCTTGGATCCCAGTGGCTGCTCTTGTCACATGGATGGTCAGGAGCTGGGGTTGGGAGACAATGAGAAGGAGAGGAGAGCAAGCGGGCCCAATCCACTCCCTTTTATACTTAACTTGGTGCCCACCTCTAATATAAACAAGAATTTTTGCATGGTTTTTATGCACAGCCCTCCTCCAGGAGGTGAGTCAGGGGGTGGACTGAGCACAAGCTTCAAGGCAGAGCGACAATTTGGCTCAGAGGAGCGCTGCCCCACCTCTGGGGGCCCCTCTCCTCTGATCACATCTTTCGTGCAGCGAAATACTTAGCGAATACTTAGAATGTTTGAGGCAAAACATGCTTAGGTCTGGGCCTCGGCCACACCTGCTCCCTATAGAGGTAGGGAACAGCTCCCACTGGGAAGCCATAACCACCAGGGATGGCATGGGGCACGCGCCGCTGTCCCCAGTGCTGCCACTGCCCATCTGGGGCAGCCGTGTTGCTTGTTCCCCCCAGAGAGGGAGACCTTTCTACCACCTCAATTTTAATATCTGGAACAAACAGGGCTTGGGTGCATGCCAATGGGAAGTTCTAGGCTTAGGAATTTACCTGAATTACAATTATTTTTAAAATCAGTGGTGAAACCTGAAGATCACTTACAAAAAGTATTAGTTCAGTAAAGTACTGCGAGATTAAAAATAAAAAAAAAAGAACTCTTAGAAACCAAATGGTTTCTGTAACTGAATAAGTTTAGAGAAAAATATTACCCCTCATACATTCCTTTATTATTTTAACAATGTGCCTAATAATAAGGTTGTTTTTTTTTAATTTAATAAGATAAGCTTGAAAATATATTATGTAAAAACATGTTAGCATCACTTTTTTATGAATTATTTTTGTGCTTGCCTATCTAATTTTTGATCATTTACTAAAAAAATAACATTGTTGAAGACACTCCTTAAATTGTAGGTTGAAAGAAGGAATTGAGTTAAGATTTTCCCCAGTGTTTAGGAACTGTAAATCTGGCCAGGAATGTGAGTAACCAAGTTCAACTGGCAGCAAGACTAGACATTCCTGTCCACAGGAGAAAGTTACACAGACCTTTTCTGAACACAGAGGAAGAGTGTCTCATTTTGAATGTTGCTGAGATATGTTTTTTTTTGTTTGAGTTTGTGAAAAGCAACAGGCAAGTTCAAAATCTTAGTTTTGCTTTTGATCCAATACCTTTACTGAACAGTGTTTTTATCTATATACAGAGATACAGATGAAGATTGAATTTGACAAAATTCCAACATGAAAATGCAAAGCATAATATAAAATGATTTCAGGTAAAATGTAATTTCAGGCTTCTCGGTCTATGACTTGGTAATTTTCAATGCCTGCTTTTTCTCTAGTGGTTTGTCACTTGGCAAATGCATCCAGAAGTGTCAACGAAAATCTCTTTGGTTACAGTATATACAAACAAGTTCAGGTTAAACTCAAACACTAGCATTCATTTAATGATATAAATAACAGAATAATTGAGGTTGGAAGGGATCTCTGGACATTGTCTGGTGCAACCCTCCCAGATTAATCAGGTTTGTCTACAGCAGGCTGCCTGGGACCATGATTAGGTTTTTGAGTATATCCGAGGGTGGAGGCTCCTCAGCCTCTCTGGGAAACCTGTGACAGGGCTTGGTCACCCTCACAGTGAAAACTGTTTTCTGCTGTTCAGGGGGAACCTGCCAAGTTTCACTTTGTTCCCATTGGCACTGCTTCTGTCATTGGGTACCACTGGAAAGGGCTTGGTTCTCTCTTCTTTGCACCTTCTCTTCAGGTATTTAAATACATCAGTGAGTTCCCACCTTGAGTGTTCTCTTCTCCTGTTTAAGCAGTCCCAACTCTCCCCTCATCTCTTCATATCTGAGATGCTCCACACCCTCCATCATCTTGGCTTTTTATGGAACTCTCTCTAGTACCTTCGCATCTCTCTTGTATTGAGGAGCACAGGACTGGACAGTGGAGGCACTAGACATGATAACTTTCAATGTCTTATGAGATAAAATGTGAAAATATTTGATAATACATTTTTTAAAAGAAATTTTAATATGGTTTCGGTGGAAACCAGACTTACATGAATGACCAGCTCTTCCTCTAGATGGCTATAGGAACCCAGCAATTCCTGCATGTTATTTCTCCTGATATGCCTTATTTAACACTTTAGCAACACTGATTTATAACAGCTCTGGTGTTTCCTGATCTCTTAAAATAACCCCTGAAATTTCAAAAAATGTCTCTGATTCTTATTGCTCTAAATAACCTTGTGTCACCGGCAATTTGCCTCATCACTGTTAATCCCTGTCTTCTGCAAAATCAGTCTTCCTTTATGGACTTTGGGATTCCTTTCTGCTGTTTCATTAAGTTTCAAGTGACTTTCTCTTTGCTTGGCAGGTTTCTTAACTGAAGCTCTATTTTGCCTCTTATTTGACTGTCACTTACTTTAATGTCCTTCTGAAGTGTAAGAGAGGTGGCCTTGTTTTCTTCTTAAAAGGTTGGGAGGCAGAAAGGAGTTGTCTCTTGTTGGACGCACTGATTCATTGAACCACTTCCAGTTTTAATTTTGAATTAAGATACTAGGGATCTTGGAGACATGTTTTAAATTATGTACATGTTTAAGTGCTTTGTTGCCTTTGAGCATGAATGAATACAGATCAACACAGTGATGAAAACAGGCAACTTTAAAGATACAATGGTTCTCTGAAACAGTTTTCTTTATATGTGGAACAAAACTTACTGTAACAAATTATTTCAGGCATAGTTGCTTAAAACTCTGAAGTGGCAGCAACTTAATCAACTTCCCCGTTACCTTCATATGTCAGAAACACACAGGGTTCATCACAACTTTAAGCAGTGACTTTCTGTCTCCTAGTTTTTGTTCCAGGCTAGTAGTGTTTTTGACCCTGTAACTATTTGGTAGCAGGTTACTCTTTTGGGCTAGAGGTACGAAAAGCCAACGGTTTACAGCTGTCTGTAGCAGTTACTTGATTTGATAATCTCTTCTTAAGATATTTCTTTTTTTTCTTTTGCCATGTACGTCCTAACAAGAGATACATACATGTATATCTACATTTTCTGTATGTGTATATGTACATATATATATGTGTGTATATATATACACTTTTTTAATACATGAGGAGCATATGCTTACCCAAGTAGGCCACCAAAGATAGCAGTGCATAGTAATCTGTGCTATGTCTCAAGTGTGTGTGTCACAGAAATAATTTTTGAGGTACAGTTTTGCCTTGCAGATTATCAATCTGTCTGGGTACTCTCCCCTGGGACATGAAAATATTTCCATTTCATTTCCATTAATTTTAAATGGGGTGTTTAGGAGAAGGCTATTTAAACCAGGCTGTTAAACTCAGCACTTTGCATTGATGTGGGAACTGCTGAAATGAAAGTTGAAGGAGCCAATCTCAGGGGAGCAGAAGAGGGTGCAGTGCAGTGGCTCTGGTGGAAAGTGTGTGAATTAAATTTTAGTTTATTTCTTACTTGCCTAGAGAGTGGAGAGTTAAACAGAAAATCAATACTGAGGTAGCAGTACTGGAATCACTTCTTAGAGTAGACAAGGCTTTGTTGCAGCAGTTTTGTTTCATGGATCATTTGCAGTCCCTGACCATGGTTCCAAGTGAAAGCAGTTCTTGAATAGTCCCACCAGCTTCTACTGGATTGATCAAAACTGACCTGAATATTCCCAGGTGTGAATCTCAGCAAGTCTGCTCACATGCTGATTGTTCATCAGCTATCCTGTATGTTGTCATACCTTTGCCAGTGTCTAGAAAACCAAGACTGTATCTAGCTTCCACTGCAGGAGAAGGACAAGAGTCTGTCCCACACAGGCGACTGTGCAGGCAGGTCCACCCTTAATTAGAGGTGATTACAGAACAGCAGGATGAGTTATTTGCATCTTTTTTTTCTCCTCTAGTTTTCTTTTTCTAGCTGGAAGTTAGAAGAATAAACACATTTGCCCATCTCTTCACATGCAAAATATGTGATACTTTTGTTCTTTTCAGTCACGTAAGGTGTCTAATTCACTGTCACATCATAAACATTAGCTTAATAAATGAACATGACCAGCTTGTCATACAACATGGAAATAGATGCCCATAAGAATGAAAGATCAGTTGAAAATGATAAAGCCTAAATACACTTCAGGAAGTCTTTTTTGTAAGATTCTGTCACTAGGATAAATTATGTAAAAGCCACACTGTCTTCTATATTGAATTTTGAGGATAATATTCAGAATGGAGATACAAAAAGGCTTATAATTAGTAAATTCTATTAACAAGTGAAAACAGAAGTTTTATTATTCCTTTGTATTCAAGTCAGAGGTAATTTTGCAGTTACTGGTCCCTAAAGGGACTGGTCAGATATGTGTCAGTAATTCCACACATGGTAACAATTCTTCTTTTAACACTTGCCATTAATAGCTGCACTTCTGTGTATATTTTCTGTTTTTCTTGGTTGTCCTTTCTCTGGTATAATGGCTTTTCACGGGAGTTTTGGCAACTGTTTGTGTTTATCTTTGTGCTCCAGCCAAGCCTATGGCAAGTCTCAAAATGGTGAGAAATACCTGCTTCCAAAATGCAAATGTATCTGACCCTGTTAGCTCCTCTGCTCAGACTTTGCCCCTTCAGCCATACTTCACCTCAGCACTGTCGGAGATTTAACTGCTACATATGATTTCTGTGATTTTTCGTTACTCTTTCTTGTAAGAAGAAAGCAAAAAAAAAATCGCACTGAATAGCTGAAAAGACAAAGGACTCTTAAGATTCATAGAATGCTTTTAATCCAGCCTTATTTCAAATATAGAATATTTTGTTTACTTTTCTGACATGTTTTGCTAATATATGTGTATATATGCCCATACATATGTAGACANGGGGGCGGCGGGGCGGGCGCTGTCGCTGTCCCTGGTGCTGATCCCGGGAGCGGGCCGAGGATCTGCGGTCCCCCCGAAAGGTGCGAGGGTACACGCGACTCCTGCAATCTTTCCTTCATGGCATGTGACGCTGGTGTCCTCATGGCTCATAGCAGTCTGACGTACTGCACATGCCAGGGCTGCTGTGAGAAGTCCTCGCCCTTGCTTCTGTGTTGTTTACTGGACAATTTGTCTCTTGGAATGGATGTGGCAATTCCTTTTGTAGCGTGTGAAAAGAATAAAGAGGGGTATCCAGAGAAGGAGCAGGAGATATGCTGGAACATGCAAGCCCCATCTTTAGAGCTTTGTGTCCTCCCATAACCTGATGATATAAACAAAACTTGAACCAAAATAGCCTGTTCCCTAGCAGATAAAACCTAGTTTCCCTGAATTTGCTTTTTGTTTCTCACTCAGACTCTGCTTAGTCAGACTGTGAGTCACAGTTATTCATGCTAAGATAATAATCTTTCATCTACAATTAAGCAATTTTGCACACCAAAGCGTTTTCCGTGAGACATGCTAGTCATACCCTTTATGTAGTAGTATTTCTTAACAGTAGTTTGTTCAAACTCTGTGCTTGAATAAGCAGAACATTTCAGTACCTAGGGCACTGATTTGGAGAGAACCATTTCAGAGTCATTCAGCCATTTCCAGCCATTCAGTCTGGAAAGCATTTTTTATCTTGGCCCCTTATACTAGTGTCTAACTGACATGGGAGTTATTCCTTTTTTAAAAACCCCAAACAACAAAACCACAAGCAAACAAACCTATTTTCACTCTTCCAGAGGAAAAGACCCAGAAAACTTGATTCTTCCTGTCATTTTATTTGAATCCCTTAATTCTACCTATAGAAATCATATGACAGGAGAAAAATTATATTGGGTATTGTAATTTGTGTCCTGTATAGAATGACTCCTTGCTCCTTAGACTTTTGTCTTTCCTGCATTATCCTGTGTCATCTATTCTTCTTAATTATCATAGGTCTTATTCAATTATCAAATTGCACAATAACTGTCTTGACAGCAAAAAGAATGGTGAGAAGATAATAATGGAGAATATGAGTAGATTATGTAATTTTAAGACATTGCTTTGAGTCTGATGACTTCCACAGACAAAATTCCAAAATAGAAAGGATATACAATATTATCAGTGACTTTGCATGAAAATGCTGCAGAAGTAACATATGCATTGACAGAGATTCCTCTCCTCTCCATATTAATGCCATCCCAAACTCTTTGTACTTTCTCTTGGCACTTAGGCATTGTGGTTTGATTGGTATCATATCCTACTCAAGGTGTAAAAAAGTCAGGAGTTAAGCTAGTGAACAATGCAAATTGGTGAGATGACTCAAGGGCACTAGCTCATTCTGTGTTCAAAGGTTCCTCAGGTTTCCTTTACACATAGGGACAGTCAGGACAGTTGATACAAATTAATGACAAATGTGAATTTGAAGTAAGTACCGAACACTAAATTAAAGAATCCTTATTCTTATAAAAATAATCCACACATGTAAAACATAGTTTAACTATAAAGTAAGACTTTAGAAGCCAAAATACTGTCCCAAGTTGCAGGATATACCTGGCAAATCCTGAAACAATGCGTCTGTTTTATGCAAACATTAGAGGAGTATTTTCCCTGAGAAATCCAGGGAAGGATACAAATAAGTGCATTACAAAGCCAGAGTCATTGAGATTGAAGAAGCCTGGTGTTGGAGACTTAGTTTGGGAGTCATTGGTAGGATTGTAGGAGGCAGCTTGAATGGAGAAATTAGAGGGAACAGGAAAATCAGGGAAAGTTTGGGCAAAGAAACTTGGGGCAAAGAAACAAGGAACCAATATGAAAATTCAAAAGCAATTTTAGTAGCTGAGGAATCTAGAACTACAGAAAATATGGCAAAGAGAAATAAGGACAAGGGTATGATACAGACTGGTGAACAAAACTGGTTCTTTTTGAATGGGTGAAGGAATCTGTATCTTCATCCAGTAGTCATTCCAGAGGATTGCTATTTTACAGACAAAAAATCATGCTGCAGTTTCCTTTAGGGATGATTCACAAAGAAAATGCCAGCTTTCCTGAGACATTTTTACTATTAAGGCCATGTAATGAAGATGTGATTTTATGTTTGCATTTCTCTCTTTTGTCATGCGTATGCACGTTAGGAAATCAAGCAAAAGGTTAGAAAAGGAGAAAAGATATTAGATTTTAATACATATGATTCTCCATTTAAATTTTTTGTTTCTTCTAGTCTTGATGCTAATGAGTCACTCAGAACTCATGAAAAAAAAGGGTTTCTATTTCGTTTACTACATAAATACCAGGAGAGTTCTGCCTGACCACATAAATTGACATATAATGGTAAATATGCAAAAATCATGTTGTAGGAACTTTGGCTAAGCAGCCAAATGGAATGTTTTTAACCTGTGCTTCATAACCAATCTGTAAGATCTCTTGTCTCATTAACCCTCTGTTTACACGGCTCTTATGAAAATAAATGATTTATGAAACCCCTAGTTATTTAAAACATGAATACTTTAGAAAGGTTGGTTAACCAATTCTTAGAAGGATTAAAATAATGTGCAACTAGTAAGGATCATACATCAAATTACAGCAGACAAAATAGATATTGATGACAAAATAACAAGATAATCTGTTATATATTCTCAACAGAAACAGTGTTGGCATGGAAAGAAATACCACCAGCCTATTATAATGAAATTAAAGACTACCAGAATTTGTAGACTCAAAGGAACTAAATTAATGGTCCATAGGTAGACTTAATTCTGGTATTTCTTGATGCTGACTTGCTCAACTTTGCACCTGAAGAGGTTATTTTAGCATTTTTTTTGTTGTTGTTTGTGTGTGTGACATACATATTTTCATAAAACCTGTCTTTCCTCATGCTTGCACAATGCAAATACTCTGGAAGAAACTTAAAATGCTCCCTTGCTAACAAAAATTTCTAATCCTTGCAGATTAAGCAGACTGGCATGGTTAACAAGATTTCTATATGCCATCCAAAAGGTAGCTCAGTGGAACAAAGCTTTGTCTGGTTCACAAACACAGCTGCCCTCTTTCCCTTTTCTTGACCATGAAGTCTGAACTATGGGAACTTTTGCCCCAGAGTTTTAAGTTTCCAGTATCTCAAACAACCAAATACATACTGTACTACAGATACTGACATGGATTATCCATTTTACTCCATCTGCAGAAAATACTTCAAGAGTTGAGGTCACACAGCTTTTATATCAGTGGTCTTTCTAGTGACATGAAAACAAAACCACACAGAACCATTAAGCCCCAGCCAATTATTGTGTGTCCAGAGTTCTAAAAATTAACAAGATTCAAGGACTGAGATTGTCTGCTGACAGATTGTTGGTAGACAGGAGTAGGCAATGAGTAATGAAAGTAAAACTAGAAAATTTCAGCCCACGGAATTAAATTCTGAATAGCAGCACACAAGCTAACAGTTTATTTTTGTCAGGTGTTGCAAGGTTATCTTAGTTTGAAACCCTCTTATAAAGAGGCTAAAGAGATGGTGACCCTCTATTACAATGATAACGTGTTTCCATCTTTTCTGCCCTGGGGTAAAAGAATTAGTCATTTAACTTCTAATAGCAATTAGCAACATCTTGTGATGTTCTATGATGGAATTATCTTTTATATAATCATTTTCTGTTTTTTAAAACTGAGTTCCTTCATCAGTGTTGCCTCTGGAACAGATGCCTGAGAAGGATAAAAGAGGAAAGAGGCATACAAAATATACTCAAAATACAATGGATTTTCTAGTCTCATGGCTGGAAAACCTGGGCTCTTGTATAGTTTCTAAACAAGGAAGGAGACTGCTACTTCCATGTATCTCATCTGTTGTGAAGTTGTGTTGTTTCTCTCCCTACAGATGTTACAAGGGCCATTGGATGTCATAATAAGCATGCCCACAGTTATATACTGATGGCCTTGTGTTCCAGAGAGGATGGGGAAATGGAGGAGAAACTCCATCCTTTATGAAAAAGTAGTTCTGCTTTTTCTACCTTTTGAATATGTCTGTTGCTAAGGGCAATCACTGTAAGTTTCAGAGAGCAGCATTTATTGTTTAGCAAAAGGAGAAAATCAGTCTGAAGGTTTACACTGCACCCTGGGATTCAGACCCAGATGGGTAACTAGCTGGACAGAAAGTGCAAAACCATGTTTTGAAAGTGCCATCTAGTGGTTCCATAAGAGGGTGGGGTTTTTTTTATGTCAGAAAATGAAGTTCATCTCCCCGAAATTTGGGATCAGACCAATGCTGGCTTCAGAGTCAGGGTGGTGAGTAGTGGGACTTTGGTAGCTATTTGCAGCCTCAATGAGAAGTGCAAATTCTGTAAGCTGGCTCAGCTAGAGGATGTGACAGGGAAACGTGCAAATGTCCCAGGAATGGGGATGTGAATCTCACTGCTGCCCCTGGATGGGAAAATGGAAGTGTGTGTGTGTAGCTATACAAATAAAAGGCACATAAAAAAAGCTGAGGTTTATTTTACTGTTGGCTGGCCACCAGTTTTTTTCTGGAAGACAACAGCCCCTAAATCCCTGAATTAAGGTGATTAGTCATAGAAAAGCTTTTCTGAATTGCTGTTTTTAAATACCTTAAAATTGGACTGCAGACCTATAAGGGTCTCTAGAGACAGAGTGAAAATCACTGATATGCGTTACTTCCTTAGAAACACAGGGACAAAACAACTGAGTCAAACTGGATGGAACAGATTTTTAGCAAACCAGTGGCAGTTTTGTTTGGATGGGGTGCATGGCTTTGTAACTAGAAAACTGCAGAAAGGAAACCAATCTTTGTTTTCAACCAGATTTTGCTGCTGCAAAGCCAAAAGCTTCATAGCTATGTGTAACAACTTCAAACTGAATTAACTGGTTCCCAAGAGCCACTGAATTTTATATGGGCTCTCAGTAGCTTTATTACTGTATAGTTTGGAGTTCTTAGTTTGGTATTAGTTCCTTGTAGAAATCGTCTCTTTGATTACTGATCCTTTTCTGCAACTGACAGAGGCGTTGTAAGCCAATATAAATCAATGTATGATTTCATCTTCAACAGTTTCAGAAGACCAGAAATCATTCTTGGAAATTATAATTTTAATTCACTTGCCACTAATTTAAACCTCAAATTTTCTTCTGGGTTTTGATCTTGTGTCTGGAATAAATGGACTATTTATTCCTGGTTCCATTTACACACATCTGTCAGAATGAGTGACACTGAAGAAAGATAAAACCTCTGCAAGAAGCAGTTAGATAAGCAGCAAATTTATATTCATGTATAATTTAAAGTATAACGGTCCTGAAACTGGTCCTGAATTTTATTTCATTCAATACCAATAGTGTTTTTCTGCACTTACATGTGGCACTGGTAGCTGAATATACGATGCAATATATGGTTCACAGAAACACCTGGTTCAGCTCCAGTTGTGCTCCAAAACTTGTCACGTTGGTGTGCTTCATACTAATATTTAGTTAGACATGTGTTGTTTGGGGTTTTTTTCAGACTATACATCATTTTCTGAATTGGGGTCAGAGTAGTAATGATTGCACTATACATAAAAATAGATGTTCATGTTGTTGCTATATCTGTTTTTAATAATTTAGGAGACACTCAGGCACCGTGGTGTTGAGGCCTAGACATACTTCTTAATCTTCTAAGATCCAAATAAATGATACAACATATGATAAAAACCCAAAAAGAAAGGAAAGAACCCACAAAGAACCATCCAGACAGGAATCTCGAAGACCCATGGAAATAAGTCTTTTAATTTAACTCAAGATTACACTTTCCCAATCTTTAGAGTTGAAATTAGTTACATCTGGAACATTAGGAGGGAACATCAATTTCTTGGTTTTGATAGATATCTTGATATTAAACCAAATAATGTCCCCTGAAATAAAGAATATGTGAGTGATAAGGAGCCATAAGACTGGGGAGAACGGCTGTGTTTTTCCTAATTCTACTGATGCATAAAATTATGCTAAAAAATTGATGTTTTCCTCCCTCTCCCACACAAATATTTTGGATATTCATTCTCTAATCAAAAGCATTATCAAATGAAAGAAACTCTTCCCAGAAAACATTTTCAAAAAGAGAAGTTCCTTTTTCTGTAACATTTGAAAAAAAAAATTCTTTACCTCACCACAGAGCATTTGCGAAAGCAAACTGCAGATGCTTCCTCAAGTTCTAGTCATACGACCCTTGATTTAAAATGTGTTTCTTTTTAAAACGTGGCCTATAAACATGCTTGGGGGCAGTTCGACAGAGTCATTTAGGAAACAGAAACTTGAGACATGTGGTTGAAATATGGTGAGGAGAAAAATAGAATGCATCGCATTAAGGACATTGAGAGTAATTTCAAATGTTATTTTCTAATGGTTTTCTCTTCTAATGGGATCCTGAAGAGAAAAGGCACAAAGGCAACAAGGTACATGGCCAGCGAGCTAATCGGCCTTGAAGTTTGTCATTTATTGTTTGTACTTAGCTTTTAAGTTTGTAAAACAAACCTTTCTGAGGTAAAGCAGTCAAGCAAACAACTGTCAAACTCTTTGTCTGGTGTTCTGATCTTCAAGATGATAATGGAAATGGTGCTTTGCCTGTATAGATTCTTCTGCTTATAGGCGATCTACTAATGAACTGATGGAATTTGTTATATTAGTGTATTTGACAAAGGAAAAAAGTAATCAGTACAAAATCTTATACTGAGCTATTGCAGTCTGAGTCCCTGTTAGTTGTTGCATTAATCGTCAGTCTCAGCAGAGGGAGGACTAGAGGGGTGATTAGGGGGGACATCAGAATTTAATCTCTTGTTGCCAAAGAACTTCTGTTTAGGCATCTGCCACTGCCTCTGCAGTCTGGACCCTACTCTTTACTGCCAGCATACCTTCACTGACAAATAAGAGAAGGAAACTGGTGTACTGCAAACTGTAAAATTATTTCATCTGTAGGTTTTTGCATGGTTCATAGTTTTATTCTGGTAGAGGAAGAGAAGTCTTAGATCAAGCTGATATTATAAACTCAAAGAAGGCTCAGGCATTGCTCCTTCCTTTGCTACAGCTGTAGTATGTTTGTGCCTTTTGTCTGGTAATAGATGTACACGGCCTCTACTGGAGCTGGCAAGACTTCTGAGCCATGATGTGGTGTGAGGACAGGTTGCTTCAGGAGCAAGACAATCCCTTGGTGGACTGTGTCATAATGGAGGGACTCACAGGTCTCGCCAGGAGCTGTAAAGTACCCCCAGGCACTGCCTGCCTGCTCTGCATCCACAGGGTGGGAGAGGGACCTCTGGGAAAATTCACACCCTTTCCCAACTCACCTATTCCCAAAGAGAAGGTACCTGAGGAGGAGACTCCAATTTCCTCCATGCTGAGGCTCTTATTTCTTCTAGCCATAGCAAGGAGGAGCAAGGAAAACATACCCGCTTCAGGTTCCCTCTGTAGCCACATTAGCCAGCCACAGCCTTGCCGTGGGGGGCCTTAACTAATGGATTTTTCCCTCATGATGCCTCCGAATGAGGGGCAATCACACAACACTCTGCAGTACACCATACATTGGACTGAAAAACAACAGCATTAGTAATCCTGAACAAAAGTCTGAGCTTCTGTCTCCCTTACTTTTTTAGGAAAAGTTGTTTTCAGGGTTTCTGTTTCAGAAATCGCTCACAGTCTTTTAAATTACCACACGACTGTACACATCTTTCTTCAACCCCTTCCACAAAGCCCAGGTATTAGTCCAAGTTAGGTATGCACCTGCCTCCTTGCTTTCAGAGCTCTGCTCTGGGTCATGGCCAAGCACCTCACAAATACATTTTTGGAGGTTTTCTACAGGCAGTAAAGAGAGGCTACTGTAACCACCTCTGTTACTCAGCTAATTTACTGGAAACCTGGAGACTTGTGTGACTGGCCAGATATCCTTTCTGGAGAGAGCACAATGTTCCCTTACAGAAAATAATTTAAAAGGCATTGCAGCTTGCCAAATGATGTATCCAGATTGATAGCTGTGTGGAGAACAGTCTTTTTATTGACTGCCTTTCTAGAAGACTATAAATTCTGTCAAAAAGTTAAAGGGAGAGGTGTATATGGAAATGGCACCAACTGTTTAGCCATTCTGAAGCTTAGCACTCTGGATGAAATTTTGGCTTGTGAAACAAAGACTATGTTTCCTTCTTTTATCCTCTTGTTTTGTTTATAGGAGAATGTAGAATCAATAAAAGTTCAACAACAGTTCAGTAAAACTTCAGGAGGTCAAAGTAAATCTAACAAATTGGATATAATGACTTCTAGAGGATTTCTCTCTAAAACATTCCTCATACTTTGTCAGAGTAGAAAGGCACAGACTGATTGCAACAAGTATTTGGTGCATTAAGAACTAAAAATGTACTTGGGTTAAAATAAGAAAAGCACATGTTCTTTTACAGCAGATATAAGGATGGTACCTGGAAGTAGTGTTTCAAATTAAGTTCAGACTTGCTGCAGAGTGCTTATGGATTGCAGACTTTATAAGGAAGAATGTTCTCTGAAAAAGCAAACAGAAAACCACATTTTAAAAATGATAACTGAACATATGGAAATTTTCACATGCATGATGTGAAGTGTGGAGTGTGTGTTACTAAGAGGCAATGCTACAGCTGATTCTGAGTCACAACAGACCTGTGTCAGACTCCAAAGCACTACTCTACTCTGAACTGGAGTAAAGAGCTCATGTCTCAAACCAGATCTGGGTTACAAGACCTGGGGAGCCACTTTATACTGGTGTTCAGATATGTGTGTTTTGACCTGCAATGTTTATTATTTGGAAGTGTTTCTTTTATCTAGTAAAAAGCTATGGAGAAAAAGCAAACAGGAATACTCCCAAATGGCCAAAAGAAGACCATCAACCAGCAAAAGCTTGAGATTTCATAAAGGAAAATGCTCAAAGCACTAACTTTGAAAACTTCTGCAACAGTTAAGAGCCAAGTTGGCTTTACTCATATGAGCTGAGACTAGCAGCATCCAAAAGTAAAGAGGATGTTTTTGGAGTGAAAAGGACTTTCAACAGGGTGTCTCTTAGGAAGGAGAGGAATTTGGAAAATTCAAGCTAGGAATATCTGTAGAAGGCATAAAAGTTCCCCTTGCAGAGACATGCTATTGTGTGATGTCTGCAGCTGCGGATACACTCCTGCTGGGCTGTCTGAGTCGTAGGTTATCTGCCTAAGCTGTAAGGCCAGGACAATAAAAGCACTAAACCCTGAGCAGCAGGATCCTGTGCAGACAGCTCAGCCTCCAGGTTATCCAAATGGATAATTCAGCCACAGCACTGCCTCTGTGCTGCAGCACGAGTTTAGCATGAGGTAGCCCAAGACATTTCCCTAGGGCTGCGCCTTTGTGCTTGCTGAACCCATTGTCCCTGGGTTAGTGGGTATAGCAGCTACAGCTGCTCTGAGGGAATGCACAGGCTGCCTGTTACATATATTTGATAGAAATTTTAGAAAAGACCAAAACAACTGTCTAGACTGCTATTGGGGATTGTTGCTAGTGCTGTCTGTGTATGAGACTGGGCTGCTGTGCTATTCAGTCACTGAGTTGTGGTTATGAAAAGTTGTCCCTCCTCACTTTTTCATATTTCATAAGCTGTGCAAGTGGATCAGTTCGATGATGAGCTGTGCTGCTTTAGCCCAGAGGGTAGCACCATTACACAGAATCATGGAATCAACTAGGTTGGAAAAGACCTCTGAGATCATCAAGTCCAGCCTGTGACCCAACACCACGTTGTCAACTAGACCATGGCACTAAGTGCCACATCCAATTTTCCATATACATCTCCAGGGGTGGTGACTCCACCACCTCCCTGGGCAGCCCATTCCAATGTCTAACCACCCTTTCTGTGAAGAAATTCCTCCTAATGTCCAACCTAAACCTCCCCTGGTGCAGCTTGAGACTGGGTCCTCTTGTCCTGTCACTGGTTACCTGGAAGAAGAGGTTGACCTCCACCTGACTATACCCTCCTTTCACACAGTTGTTGAGAAGATAAGGTCGCCCTTGAGCCTTCTTTTCTCCAGATTGAACAACCCCAGCTCCCTCAGCCACTCCTCCTAAGACTTGTGCTCCAGACCCTTCACCATCTTAGCTTCCCAGTGGCATCTTATTATCTACTCAATTACATAGTCTATTACATCTGCTGCTCCACCCTGCACGTGTCGAGGCGTGTCCTGAGGACTGAGATTTGCCTGACGGTGTGATGGGAGTGATGTGTGTATGTCTATGTCTGTCTCTAAGTAAATATATCTATTTTTTTCCGCTGCATATTGGAGCCCCTCTGTCAGTCAGAGACGCCAGCAACAGCCCTGCCGCCAGAGTGCCGCCGGTGCAGAGATGCCAGGGGCAGACAGAGGCATCGTGGGCCGTGCACGGTGGCTGCAGCCCTGTCCCGGTGCCGGTCCCGGCTGCGGCACCGCCGTGTTGGCGGCTCCGGGCGCCCGGCAGAGAGCGCTGATGCGGCTGATGCGGCGGCGGGCGGCACCTGCTCCACACACGTGTGCTTGCACACAATTTACATACCTTTTTCCTGCTAAGCTGCTGGGTTTTGCTCTATTTAACGGGGTACAGCAGTGGCGAGAATTCCTCCCCCTCCGTCCAGGAGCGGGAGGGAGGGCAGGAGCAGACTGGGACCTGGTGCGGGGTCTTTGCGGCCGCCCCCATCCTCCTTCAGGGAAAGGCTTTGCGATTCCTCCCACCTGGCAGCTGTCTCCAAAGAAATAAAACGAATACATCCGTTGTAATTTTTTTAAAGAAGCATCTGATTAGTAAGTAATTACAGCGATTGCAGCCATCCCATCCCCTCTGGACCCCCTTTTTTGTGATGGCAAAAATCTGCTGTCTCGTGTGGAAGCATTTGGTGGGGTAGAGGTGGTGAAAAAGTTTTGTGCTGGTCCACACCTCACTGGGTTTCGTACGGCACTCCCTCTACTCCTCCTGAAGTTTTCCAGATCGCTGCCTATAGTGCATAAGCGTAATGTACGCCCTTCATGCCGTTTGGGGTTGCTGTAGGCTGTCACAAGTGTGTTTTATAGAGGCTGATTTTAATTTTGCCACCCAGGAGAATAATAGTCCCAAGGAAATGAAGCATCTTTCTGCTATTGTTATATATCTGAAGGAAAAATCCTGGCACATAATTGGCTAAAAAATAGTAGTGTGATGAGTCAATAAATTTCTATTGTGTAGCTTTCTCTGAGTGAACAATGCTATGTTCTGGGCTAGTGTTAAACAATTAGTTCACATATCATGCAAATAAGCACATCCTAGATGGATACATCTGGGGGTAGTAGAAATAATTCATGTCTGGCCAATCAGACAGCAGTTTTTATTTATTTCAGTGTTTAACAGAATACCTCTCTGAGCTCTGGGAGACCTTGTGAGCAATTGAAAATACAATAACTTTACAAGGAGAGCCAGCAGTTTTTCCTCACTCTCCATCCAGAATAATAATATATGACAAAATACCCTATTCCCACAACGATTATCCTTTCTATCCCCAAGTGTTCAAATAGATAGCTGGGCAAGATTGACAGACCTCTTCACTGTCCTGCTGTTTGGGTTCCCTACCCTTTCTCTAGTGGAAGAGTTTTTGGCATTAACATTTCTACCAGTACAAGGCAGAGAAAGAGATAAATCCGTCCAGAGGTCCATCAGAAATGAGCAATAAGGACAGAACCTTAGTTAGTGTCAATGCAACTGGCTGTGTGGAGGAAAGAAGGACAAAACAGAAGTCAAATCAGCCCTATTGTTTCTTTTGAAATTCAACCATAATCTCCCTCTGTAGTTCTCTTTAAATGCAAAATATTTTATCTTTGATTATATACGGTTAAAACATTTACAAGGAACATACCTTCATCTTCGGTACTCACCATTATGCTTGAATTGTTTGGAGTAGTTCTGTGTGAATTCCTGCAGCTATTTTTATTGTTCTGTGTTACAATAGTGCCTAGAAATCTGAACTGTGTTTGCTAGATGCTGATCAAATATGTACTATGGGACAATCCCTCCCCAGAAGGTTTGCAGGCTAGCTCTTTACTGAGAATAGAATTTAATTCCTGGATGTCATTTCTTGGAACATTTGAGTTATTGAATCTCAAGACAACTTAATTTTTCTCTGTTCTCATTTAATCCCAGTTATTGCCTAATTAGAAGTTAATGTTTTTTGAAGGGGGACTACCAAGAGAGTTTTCAAGCAATGTGAAGCATGCAGAGTTTTGAACTAAGTCTCTACAGATGGTGCATGCCTACAGACCCCACTAGATCTCTCTAAGGCATTAAGGAAAAGTTTAGTATTTTTCATTTTGTGCAGGGGGATTAGTGGTCCCCAGCTGTGCCTGAGACCATCCATTCTTCACAGCTGGCCCTTCTTATTAATCCCCAGGAAATAGCCTATGTTCTAATTTGGTAATTTTTAAATACAAACTGAGCAAAATTCATTGAAACACAATAGTGGAAAAATTGAAATCGTACTTTGTGGTGGATCACATTTGTGAAGAAGTAACTTTCGTGGGGGTAAAGAAGTAATATCCCAGGTTCACCTCTGGTGTTTGTTTTGAAGTATCATGGTAAATGTAATGAAAGAACATAAGCATCCCAGGCATACTCCTTCATGAGCCCAAATGCATTTTTATTGTGGCCGTTGTTTTTTGACTTTACGTGGGGAGAGAGATGTCAGCACAGAAAAGCACTGAGCATTGTGACAATGGAATTAACAGTCCAGAAGACTGTTAATGTTAACGATGCCAAAACCCAGGAAACTAATGCTTTGTTTTTACTTATGTTCAAAACTTTGAAGTGGATTGCTCTACATGCGTTCCCTGAAAAGGTGAAGTTTCTTAGCACTGTCAACTCTGACAATGAATAATCAGCAGATAATTACAATGGAGAGCTCATTATGGTCCTGTGTGCCTTCTAGCCAGGTAGGTCTGGCTAAAAACCAGTTCCAGTTTCTCTGTTGCTCCAGTGCATAGTCTCCAGCTGCAGGGACTGTGCCTGGCTGTCGGTGTTGTGATGGGGGTCCTCTTAGTTTGCGTGTCTGAGGCCTTGAAGCAGACACTAATTTTCTCCTAGTTCATTCCCAGCTGGTCCTAGGCTTTTTCCAAGATTCCAGTTACTTAAGCACTCTAATTTATCATCCTGCTGGTCAAGAACAAACCACAGTTAAAGCAGAAGGTGCGTGCTTTGCAAAATAACTTGCTAAAAAGACAGGCTTTTCTCATAAGCCATGTAAAAGAGTTAAAGATTGAGTTGCAGGAGAATAGAATCTCCCGGCCTTCACCTTACAACTCCTAAGGCTTCTGAGGGCTTTCATCACTATGCCTGTGAAAATACGCCGAGCTGCTCTTGTTCCTGCATCCCTAGATTGTTGATTTCAGTCCAGCCCCAGTCCAGCTCTCATCCTTAGGTTGCATCTGCACTTAAAGGTGTTTATTTGTGAATGGACTTCTTTTTCTTATCTTCTCTTGTGGTGTTTTTACTGAACCAGTTCTTCCTTAGGGGTAGCTGGGCAAAGAGTTGGGTTCTAACAGTGCTGAATCTTTGCCTTCCACTGTGGCAGAGCCATTCATCTGGCAATTGCCAGAAATGGTTTGTTTTTACTTTGACAGTGTTAGCTGTCAAGGGGAGGCTTTAACACACAGTGAATGGTATTTCTCCAGGAACGAAAAAAATTAAAGAAACACCGTGAGACTAATTTTTTGTTTGTTTTTGTTTGGTTTGTTTTTTCCTAAGGCAATTGAAATTTGGATTTTCCAGTATAAAACACCAAAACAACCCTCTGATCTCCCCATCACTGAAGATGCTAAAACAATTGTGCACTAGGAAATAAAAGTGCCCAAATGAGGGATTCTCTTACACTTCTACTATCACCTTGCTCTTCCTGAAATGTGACTGCATAAATGAGTAATCAAATGTGTTTTGCATCTTTTTCAGGCAAAAAGTTCTCAATCCTGTATGTTTTTCAACAACTGGATGAAAATGGGCATGTGAAAATCTTAGGTTGTGAAATATTCAACATTTTTCTTAGAAGTCCACTTAAGTATTGAAAATTGCATGTTGAAGTTGAGGATATGTGAAACATTTTTAAGTGCCATACTGGTTTTCTTTGGTGTTTGCAGTAGAATGCATCTTTTATTTCTTTTGAACTACTAACTCTTATTTTTGTTCTCTTTAAACATGTAGAGTAGCATGTTAATCAGAAAATTCAGTATCTGAGCATCATCCATTGTAAAAGAGCGTGCCTTCCTGTACTGTCTCCCACAAAGAGTCTAATCTGGAAATTCTTTTATTTACAGTGACTGGGGAACTGTATGACTCCTGAGAGTGTTCTTTGTCCTTTCATGGAGGGATACCTCATGTGACATGGCAGAAAACTCTGGTGACTTGTTCTCTTTCACACTGGCACATTAGTGAGTGTAAAACATAGGTTGCATCTCAAATAGCAAATTACTTTTGCAGCAGGGGCGTGTTTCTGAAGCCCAGGTCCTGAACGTCCTCTCTCACTGTGTTTATTTTCATGTCCACAACTTACAAGGTTGCTTCCACACCACACAGAAATGGAAGATGCTCTCTAGTGGCTGTGCTCCACCTGCTAACCAGTGTTCCATCCATGGGAGCGCATGAGAACCAAAGGCCAGTAACCCGCCTTGAAATGTGTTTAGTGCAGACATCGCATCCTCAGCCCCAACAATTTTGGGCTGCTCCACTTGTTAGTGCAGCCATTACCTGGGGCTCATGTATTTTGAAATACAAAAGCCAAAATAAGGGAAGAGCGTGTGTGTTATTTAATGTGTACATCTGTTTCATATCATATTCGTTATCTAAAAAATTTAGCAGAGGAATAGTGGACAGGAGATACATAAACCCTCAGTCTGGAAACTGCAACCTTGCACCCCATTTCAGAGAATATATCAAAGAACTTTTTGCGTGTCATCAAGCAAAGAGAGCAAATCAGGGAGAGACATAATTAATTGCTAATTAGAACTAAGTGCCCTGACATTGTTTAGGTAGGAGACATTTGCATCTATTGTTCATCATTCAAGTATTAAGAATGGTTACCAAAGTCCCTGCAGTGTTAGTTCAAAGGTAGTTATTTACATTTGCAGGTTAAAATCTTAGTAATGACACCTTGCATGGACCACCACTTACAACTAATTGCCCTTATTATTATATTAACTTTTCTTTCTTTGCATGTATGCTCTTGTCATCTGGTTTACCTTAGAAAGTAGCCTCAGAGCTGATTATATCGCTGCTGTAAATGCACAGAGAGTAAATTGAAGGCATACTGTGCCCCCAAATTTAATTTAATTTTTGTAATTTAAAATACTATGAAAGAAATGCATAAGTACATATTCATAAAATCTGCACTTTAGAGTATCAAACAGTGATTATTAGCCTTTGAAATATCATGAATAAAAATGGAGGAATTCATTTTTATATGGTGACTTTTCAACAGACTTTAAATATACAAATTAAATGAGTGGAACGTGGTGTTTCTGAACAGTAAAGGTCTAAATCCAACCTTCATGTCAGTTTTGAGAGAAAACAGATCTGCTTCAGGAAAGCTGCAGATCAAACACCCAACCTAGCATTACAGTTCTAAGTTTGGAGATGGCCAGGCTTTTGCAAACCAGTATTCTCCAGTGAAGTTCATTTTGCTAAATTTAGTGAATCAAATGAAAAAGCAAATGAAAACTTGAATCTGTCTTTACTTTGGTTTACACTGAAAAATAATGTAGCCAACTATGCAATAGCTTATTACCTGGTAACTGCAGATAGAAATACCCTGCAGGTTGCAGCCTGCTGGGACCTTAGTTTTTCTAGGATTTTTATTTGAAGTCATGTATGTGGCAGTATAGCAACTAACAAGGGACACACTTGTGATGTAAGTCATGGAATCATTGAATCATAGAAGATATTGAGTGGGAAGGTACCCATCAGGATCATTGAATCCAACATCCGGCCCTGCACAGGGCACCCCAAGAGTCACACCATGTGCCTGAGAGCATTGTCTGAATGCTTCTTGAACTCTTGTCAGGCTTGGTGCTCTGGCCACTTCCCTGGGGAGCCTGTTCCAGTGCCCAGCCACCCTCTGGGTGAAAAACTCTTTTCCTGATAACCAACCTAAACCTACCCTGACTAAACTTCATGCTGTTTCCTTGAATCCTGTCACTGGTCATAAGAATTAAGAGATTGGTACCTGGCCCCCTCTTCCCCTTGGGAAGGAGTTGTAGACTGCAACAAGGTGGCCCCTCGGTCTCATGTTCTCCAGGCTGAGCAAACCTCATATGGCTTCCCCTCAAGGTCCTTCCTATCCTCCTTTGGATGGTCTCTAATAGCTTAATGCCTTTTTTTATGTTGTGGCTTCTGACACCGCCCCCAGCACTCGAGGTGAGGCCATCCTGGTGCAGAGCAGAGCGGGACAATTCCCTCCCTTGCCTGGCTGGCCATGCTGAGCCTGATGTCCCCCAGGACAGGGTTGGCCCTCCTGGCTGCCAGGGCACTGCGGACTCATGTTTAATTTGCCATTGACCAGGACCCTCAGGTGCTTTTCAACAGCACTTCTTTCCAGCATCTCATTCCCCAATCTGCATATATAACCAGGGTTTTCCCATCCCAGGTGCGGAATCCACCACTTGCCCTTGTTGAACTTCATGTGGTTGGTGATTGCCCATCTCTCTAATTTGTCATGGGCCCCTCTGCCTCTGAGGGAGTCAACAGCTCCTCTCAGTTTTGTATCATCTATGAACTTGCTCAGCATCCCAGTCCTTCATCCATGTCATTTATGAAGATTTTGAAGAGCACAGGGCTGAGGATGGGGTCCTGTGGAGCCACATTAGTGACAGATTCCCAGTCTGATGTCACCCCATTCACTGTAACTCTTTGTGCCTGACCTGTGAGCCATTTGTTCACCCATCACAAGATGTGCAGTTTATCCATCTGTGTGCTGGACATTTTGTCCAGAAGGATCCTGTGAGAGACAGTGACAAAAGCTGTGCTGAAGTCCAAAAAGATTACATCAACTGGCTTTGCCATACTGGCTAGGTGGGTCATTCACCATGTCATCCTTCTTCTCAAAGACACATAAAAATATAAGTGTGTCAGCCTTTGGGTTTGTCATCACGTGTCAGAGCAGACAGTGTGGAGCTTCAGGAAGAACAGCTCCCCTCACAGCCCTGGAATGGTTTCGTTCCTCTACTTCAAGAAAATTATGATGGGCCAAGTATTTGTAGACAGTATCTTCATTTACCTCCATAGAGTAGTAGACTCTGTGAATTTAGCTGTTGTCCTCTTCCCTCATGTCTCATAGTTCCCATAGTGACATTCACATTGTCTCTTAGCTGAAAAGCTAGCTAACCCCAAAACCTTGAAAAACACAGATATTCCTGTAACTCATAATGACATTATATCCTGATGTTGCCACCTTAAAAGATAAGTTACAAGATTGTTTGTTTAGTCGAAAATTTTTTCTTAGGTTTTGATGGCACCCTAAAACAGTCTGATGTCAACAAATGCAAAATTGCTCTGCTTCTGCTTTGAACTAGTCCGTCATCGTGACCTTTGGCTCAGAGCTTCTGTCTGCTTGCCTTTGGGACAGTTGCTGTCATCCTTGGAGTGAGGTAGAGGAAGCCTTTAACTCTATGCAGTGTATGGATGAGTGTGGCCTGAGATACCTTGCAGATACACATGTAATGCAAAGGAGCATTGAGCACCTAACTAGAAAAAAACAAAAACCTTTCTGACACGCCTCATCTTGAGCATTCTGAAAAAAAAACACTGGGAATGTCATGTAGTTTTTGAAAACTTCCTCCTGAGCTTAACTATTCCTTTTTTTTTTTTTTTTTCCATTTTCCAGGCTGTTGCTTGTTCTATCTTATGATACTTATGACACCATCACAATACTAATGCATTAGTGTCTATTAAAAAAACCACACCACTTCTTATCCAGAAGGAAAACAGATAAAATAAAGGAATTGGAAAGCACTGGTATGACAAGTCCTAAAAATTAATGTAATTTAGTGTAACAAACTGAAAAAGAAAAGGTGGAAAAAAGAGGAACGTGTGTGATCTGCAGCTTTATTTTCTTGGGGCATATGTATGAATTATATATAGCAGAGAAATTATTTAAATGAGAAAATTTTGAGTTTTGCAGCCATTTACAGTGATTCTGTCTGTTAAACTGTGCAAGTTAAGTTCCTGCTTTCCTTGTATGTTTTGGAGAATTTGTGTTGTCATACAATCTTAAACTAAAGTACATTGTGTGTTCTGATTTCCATCACTGTGGTTTAATCAGCAGCTGAGTTTTCTTGCAGAACTTAAAAATAATGATAACTTAGTCACCCAAAAATGAATTTAGTCTTCTGTCTGGCCTGGTTGCGTAGACAGAGGATATATATCCCCAGTGATGAGGAAATATGGCTGCAGATTAGGAGGAGATACAATTCTGGTTTACCCTGTCAAAAGTCTCTGGAAACGTATTCAGTTTTCATTCTGAGTATCCATCCTTAAAATGCAGGGAACATGGCTGTTCCCTGGCTGCGGTCTCCCTTTCTATTTTGTGGTATATGGACAGCCTTGAGAAGTGCAACCCATCCTCCCTTGTGGTCCAGAATGCTCAGATTACACCATTTGCCTCACCTCCCTTTGGGTGCCCCTTCATCTTGGCACGAGGCGTTGCAAGGCTTGCTTTGGCTCCATGCTTGTTCTCTTTTCAACGTCTTTGTGGAATGAACTGTCTCTTTGGGGCATAATCAGTCAGGGTGCAAGGAAAGAACATGGGACAGATTAACAGAAAAAATCACTGCATTGCTGATAACTTGCTGATAGGCAAGAATCTCCACCATCAGCAGAGCAAGCAACTTATTTCATTTAATTGCTGTATTTGCTTTTTGGGAAGCAATGTCTTAATCACAGTGAGTGCATGCTACACCTCTCTAGTCTTGTCACAGCTCTGGTCATTGAAGCACTGAGACTTTTGGCAACTTCTGGACCTTTCAGGGAGCTGTGGTTTTTGTATGGATGCTCCACAGTGACAATCATGTCTCGCCACTGCTTCCTTAGCAGGAATTTCTGGCAGAGCAGACTGTAATTCAGGTGTTCCATATGGTGGTCACAGACCCATTGGGTCTTAGAGAGCCTGTCCTGTGGGTTTATTCAGGACACAAAGTGGGAGTTAAAAGTTTGGCTGGTACATCCCTGGTTTCACAGGCATCCTGGAAAGTTAGAGTTTCATAATTCTTCTAACCCTGTCACTGCTGTTGTACTGAAGCAGAGAGAAAATGACTTCTTTTTTTATGCCACTCTTGAATTGGAATTCGTTCTTTAAAATCTTTCTGGAGTCCTGCACATACAAAAATCCATGAACAAAGAATGTGGGCCTGACTCTGTGTCCTTAGACAATACCCACAGTTTTTTGGATAGGTGTAAGAGAAACAGCCTTATAGTATGAATAAACTAAACTATGAATTCTTTTGTGTTAAATGTAGATCTAAACTCTCAAAAACAGAGGTAAGGAGTACACTACAGAAAACAGCCTTTGCCTTCCATTTACAAAGTATGCTGTCTTGGATGACCTCTAAGTTTGTTGGCCAAAACACTTTAGACCTCCTTTGGTACATTATATTGTTCTTCCCAGTTCAGACAACTGGCTTTAATTTTCAACACATAATTATTCTACACTTCTTTGTGCGTTCCCTCTTCATCTCCCCAAAGTAAATGCATTTTGACAGTTACCACCAAGAAATAAAAAATATTATATTCCATGGTTCATTGGACACAGTACTGGAAAGTGAATCATTCCCTGCCTGTGTGTTACCATATACTGTATTTTGTTACATGGATAGAATATATATATGTGTGTGTGTGTGTGTGTGTGTGTATCTAAAACCTTGTGTTTTGCCTGATCCTGTATGTCCCTGGGAATCTTCTAAGTTTAAAGGCCCTGTCTAGGACGTACATTTGAACATTACTAGATCTGGTCCACGGCGAGTGGTTTTATAGCCCAAGAGCCTCCTTCAGACACAGTCATTTTAAAAACCCGCTCATCCAGGTTTCTATTTGAACACTATTGTGGCATTTTCACAGTAACAGATTTGATACTCTTGAACAGTAATTCTTGGAGACTCAGAATATGCACTATTTCTCCTTTTTTCCTCCCTTTCCGTCTTTTTTTTTAGTTTTCTCCACCCCTTATGTTCTTTACCTCATTCCTGCTGTAAATGTGAATAAAAACTTAATTTTATACCAGCATCTCTTTGGCATTCAGGGCTAAAAAAAATCTTGATTATCTTTTAATCTGTTCTCAATTTGGAATGCAAGTAAATGTTTAGGTTTATACAGCTGTTGCTGACTCTCAGCATCATGTTAATGAAGTGCTCCTTTTTAATGTCTTCCAAAGTTCCACGAGAGATTTGCATATGCATTTATTAATCTGACACAGCACTGGAATGAACTCGTATGCTGAGATATTTTTCTCTTCTCTTGAGGATGTTTTTGAACTCTGTTCTGATCGTCTCAAGGATAAAGAATCAGCACAGCTTGTTTATATGTGGTTTTCCACTTTCCGTATAAGGGCTTTTTCCTATGGTCAGGGAAATACATCCTCCTCTTTCACAACCTGCCCAAGAGTAGTTCAAAGGGACCCCAAAGGTGTGAATTTGTTCTTTACCTATTGGCAGGAAAACCAGTTCACTAGCAGTCAACAGACTGTTTCAAGGAGAATTCCTGTCCTGGAGCAGAACATCCCTCACTGTTCATTAAGGAGCAACATGGCTTTGCATCACTCACAGTGCAGGAAAGCAAAATCTTTCATCTTCTCTTCTTGATGTTATACCTAGAATGACAATGCTTCAGCTGAACATGCAATTTAAAAAACAATTATTTTAGAAGACTGAATTAGTTTTTTCTATCTATGTTTGTAACCTGGCTTTAGATGGCCTGTAAGATAGTAGCCCATGTGAGCTTCTTTCTTTCATCTTTCCTTTATGCATCCATATCTGGAGAGAATTCTTTCTTCCCTGGGGGAAGATGAAGTACTCACTCTCTTCTCTCACTATTATCCCATAGGAGCAGTAGCTAAACAATAGGGATCCTGACAAAGAGAAAGAACACCATTTATCTGTGAATGAAGTTTGGATGGGTTTACCATTCCCTGGAGAGATGTGTTTTTTTCCATCCATCATCCATCCTGCGTTGTTGAGATCATGGATTCTGATTTGTCTGCTTGCAAAGCAATGGGTCAGGTTTTGTCTTGGTATGCCTTGTCCCATCCCTGTAGAGGGGATATTCTGGCTGCTGCCAGGGCAGAGCCTCGTACAAAACTTGTGTTAGCTCCATGGACAGAGCTGTTTCCTTGGGGTGAAGGCAGCACTGTTAATTTAAAAGTCTAGGAGTGGTGATTCATGACTCCGTTAACAAACGCTGAGGCATGTGCTTGTCCAACCAAAAAGGCCCTCAGGTGGTGGAGAACATCTGGCAAACCCACATTAGGGAAGAGGCTTGACTCCCTCATTGTTGCCTTGGGTTAGAGAGCACTGAAACGAAGACTGGAAAGAGGAACTATTGGGCTATGAGAGTGAGGAATTAAGGCTGCCTGTGCAGCTTTCTCCTCTGCCTTCTTCTGTATCCATTAGTGCTTAGAGCTTGCTTCATTACCTATCACTAGTTCTCCAACTAGCTATTTAATAGACGTAAAAAAACCCACCCTAACACAAATATTTAATATATTACAGTCTTAAGGAAATGGATATTATTGAGCAAATCTTGCTGTTTGTGAGAAATGGAGTAATGTAGCAAGCCGCTCAAAATATTCTATGACTTTTCCCTGCAGTCTTTAGATATAACATACCTTTATAAGGACCTTTGTGTTTCCATGGTGGTGTAAATACTTAGTGTAAGTAAGAATGGAGTACTTTTCCTTCTGCTTACACTTTATACAGCTGACAGAGTGAGCCATATTAAAAGTGTTACTTCCCATTTAATATCTCTACTTTATGAGTCAGATTTCCAGAGAGTTTGAATTAGTGTAATCTCAATGATATGTCAAAGAAACTACTCCAATCTACTGGCCCTATATCTCTAAATATGACTTATTTATATGGCCCAAAGCCTGATGGAATTTTATAATTCAAATAATTTCTAAATTAAACTAAAGCACTTGAAAGCAAGATACATGATTAGGATACACTTAAGAACATGTTTCTAGCTGTTAACATTTCCTACTATGTTTTAACAGCTCTATCAAACATTATAATTCATCATGAAGGGCTGCAGTCTGACCTAAAATCAGTTTCACAAGTGAGGAAGCTGCTTCTGCAGAGAAGCAAACACTTGGAGAATTAGCCCTGGAGCCTGAGCAGGGCTCAGCTGGAGAAGATGGACAGTGACCATGCTGAGGGTTTGACTGCCATGGATCTGAAACCATGGGAGTATCAACCTGGCATCACCCAGAGCTAAGGCTGGTCCCATTGAGGCACAGCTGCATCTCTGGCTAATGTATTTGCAGATGTTTAAGACTGGGACAGTTTGACTTGCTATGAATTAAACTGTAGGCTTTATTATAGACAATAGGCATCATTGCACTTTTTTTATTAATTTGTTTTGAAAAGAATGCCTTTCTAGCTCTGTGCTGAAGACAGTGAATGGGTTGGAAAAAAGTGATGATCGTCTAAGATTTATATGCAATGTTTTCTAATCCAAATCTGTTCCTTTAAATGTTCATACTTTATTTTTTCCCTCCCCCAAATTCTGAATTAGGCAATCAGGGCACATAAATTTCCAAATGAAAGTGAACAGTGTCCTTTCAGCCTCCTCCAAAACAGTTCTTGGACAAACTCTGAGAGGAAAAAATGTTATCAATACTTCAAGCTGCATTGACCCCAAAATGAAGTTTTCTCAGATTTGCTGCTGCAGTCTCACTTTTCTGCAGTGTTTTGTAGGAGGTAATTTTTGTGCTGGTTATGATTTGAAAGCCCTGGCCTGCAACCCAACCTCAATCAAATTGGAACAGCATGTCACCAAAGGTCCTGGTCCCATGGTATGTGCTTGGAAATACAACTCCCCAGTGCGGAGAGGTTTCTGGCAAGTCAGTGAAACTAAACTCAATTTCCATGGCTAGAAATTGCTGCAGGAGCATTTTATTGTGCTTCAGTTGCTGTGCTCTCTATGTTCGTGTGGGGGTGTGGGGGAGGTTGCAGTCTTGCTTGTGGGTGTGTGTGTCACTGAGATAGGGCAACTCTGAAAGCTGGATTTGTGGACAGAAATGACAAATTTCTGTTAAATTATTGACACAGAAGGAAAAATACTTTTGTCCTTTGAAGTTAACTAAAACCAAATGGGATTGTTTCCTCAAGGGGAAAGTAGGAGTTTAGTTATGATGCATCCCCTCCCAGAAATCTTTCAAATTATACATACTGTACCCTCTGTTTATATAAATATGAATTACATGATTGTGTGTACAGGGTCATTTGTAGTTCAAATGGAAATGCAATGCTGCTAGGCAGAGGCTATGGAGAGATCCAGGGGATTCTCGGATCTGCCATTTAACCCTTTTCAAATATTCACTGGCTTTGAGTAGATCTGCAAGAAACCTTTGGCCTGGCATTGCAAGGAGACATCGTAGTTTTGCTGGTAAATCCAGATTTCTATGCAGCTTTAAATGGAGAGAGGCTGATTGTCTCTCACTTATGTGGGGTGCTCTGATTGTACATTGTTGTGGATGGTGACAACCAACAGTTCATGCTCTGCATTAAATTTGCTTATGTGTTCTCATCCAGCTGTGAAGTTCAAATTTTGTAAGGGATGTTTTCCCACACGCAGGATAACAAATTTGTCATATTGACCTAAGGGTTGTTCTTTTCCAATTTGCCAGTGATTTCTTTTTAATTTTAGCTAACTTAATAATAGTTGCTTTAATTGTTGTTAAGCCATAAATAAATTGTCTTCTGAAACACTTGGGTTTTTTCTCTGTCATAAAACTGTGTTTCTGTATGTCAGCAGAAAGACATATTTCTGACTGGGTGTCTTTCTATCTTTTAAGCTGAGAGTTTATCAAATTTAATTTCACCATAAGGCATTCAGTTACATTTTTGCTCTTTCTGTTTACATCCTTGGACTTTACTTTCTACTGCCTTATGTCTTCTTGCAAATTCTCAGAGGAAACTTAGACAAAATTGATAGAGTTCCCTAACTTAGTAGCTCTGGGCAGTCCAAATATGATGCTTATAAAGTAGGAATGTCATGACTATTGCCTTGTAGACAAAAAGTTTTGTTCCTAATCTGTAGTTTTGTTCCCAATCTGTGTCATGCCATCTGTGTAATGTATCTGTCTACCCTCCCCAATTTCATTAGTTTTTCCAAAAGCTTTACAATCTTTGGGTAGTCTGTGTCTTATTTCAGCTCTAAGAAGGCTTCCTCTGCACAAAACTTCTCACTTAGATGAACTTTTCCACTGCAGATGTGAAGTAATTACCATTGTCTATGTGTGGTGTCACCTAAAGATTTTAAGGATGTGTATGTCTTGTCTTCCTGGGACTGCGAGATAGACTGAAGCCCAGAAAACTGTTTGACATTGATCTTAGCATGGACAAGGAAGACAAAGCATACAGCAAGAGCTCCTGAGCCAATTCTTCAGATGACATTTTTGGGGGTTTTCGCAGTGTTGGTGGGAAGCAAGGGTGCAGGGTTTGTCTGGTGTGTGAAAAGACATAATTCACTCTTCTGCTCTTATGGGTGGAGCGCTTTCCACTGTGTCTCCTGCAAAGATGTCAGGAGAGCTGTCTGTATCTCCTCACAGTGGAATAAAGGCTGATTGAAGAGCCAAATGCTCCTAAAAACAGTGGCCTATGCTTTCAGAGCTGGCATCAGAAAGACTCCTGTTTTACCAAAAAGGTTTGGGACAAACCAGCCTGTTACTGACAGGGAATGTTGGTCAAGTGACTTTTTTACACTTCTTCTGACCTCTTCACTGGCACATGTCCCCTTATCCGTTCTTCATAAATCATTTTAGACAGTATCAAGGAACGTGCCTACACTTCCATTAGCTGTGAATTTGCCAGAGGCACATTCATAATGGCCTGTTAATAAAAAGCAATGCAGGTGGATACAGTTTCAGAAAGCAAACTCTTGAATTAGATACACAGGTATCAGTATTGGATTCACAGGTATCAGTATCTATTGACCCAACACTGTATCTCTTCTGGTCTCACCTCAGGTAATGTTAGAGCCAGCCAGGTCAGTAGGCTTTTCCAGTTGAAATGGAAACAGGGCAGTTGTATCATCTGAAATTTGTAGCAGCTCCTCTCATTTGGAGATCACTCTTGGTTTTTGACAGACAAAGCTATGTAACTAATACAGAGAGTTTGCTTCTTCAAAGTTAGTTTTCCAGATGCTTTATTCATGTTATCCTAAGAGTCCTCGCCTCAACATACTTCCACTGAGCAAAGTACCTGGGCTCTTTAAAGGTGTGCGTGGATCATTGCAAACAGTGTCACGCTTCTGTTTCTTCCCTCTTAAAAAATATGGTGATTCATTTCTCAAGTATTTAGCTGTATTAATGAACAGACTGCTTGAAATGAGGATGGCAGAAGTGTAAAACACAGTGGGCTGGCCATGGGACACGATCATATGGGTTATTTATCTATTAAGTGATTAGTGATTCTTGGTGCTCAGCACTGTCCATTTATGTCTAATTATTGCAGAGATATTGCATTGGGAAATTGGAGCATAACAGGAGAAATCAAGGCAAGCTGTTAAGCAAGATGATTTCTATCTGTCATTTTTGTCTTTTGTTATGGTAGCAACAAGGTTATGGGGCTGGGATATTTAGCCAAAACCATAATGCAGAATAATGCCTGATTATGTGAACACAGTCTGTGCCACCCAGCAGTTTTATATTGTCACCCTATTCTAGCCTTCCTATTTTATATAATGCCATTGAGGTCCTTCTGCAGCTCAGCATCCAGCTCCCTCAAACTCTCCCAGCTCAAGCCCATTGTCTCCACATATTCTTGCACTCTGAGCTCAGCTTAGTGGTGCTTAGCTTAAGTCCTCTGAAATCCATTGCTCCCTCTCCCTTTACCATCTCCCTGCAATCCCTTGTAGCCTGCCTCCAGCTACAGACAGGCAAAAATGACAAGATTCTTTTCATTGGTGAGGAGATATTATGGAGAACTAAAATGGTTTGAAAACAGGGAGAAAAATCCTGCCTTTTGAAAGTACAATCTGAGCATTTTACAAGCATTTTCACATTTGAGCACTAGCTCCCTGAACCTTAACTCTCTCATCTACTTCATTATTTAACTCCACTTTAATGGAACAGTTTCTTAATGAGCCACAGTAGAAGAAGTAATTACTTTTGGCTGGGCATTTATCAATGGTAATTTAAATGTTGTTTTGTCCTTTGTCAGATTTGTGCATTAATTCAAAGCTCAGTTTGGTTCTGAAGAGTGAATCAATAGAAAAAGCAGCAAGAAAATCTTCATGTTCATGGACTTTCTTGCTCAGTTTACAAGTAAAAATTTTTTTTTCTAACTGCTAGTTCATTACACCCTAAACTGGGCTGGGAACAGTCAAAAAGGGCTCTCTCTGCTATCTACATGACAACCACTAACAGTCCCTATAGTCCTATTGAGTTACCTTTTCTCCCCTACAGGTCTTATTAAATGGGAGTTGCTGTTACTGAGTTTTATTGCTCTGGTAGGTGTTTGGGATGTGTCACAGTGCAGCAGTCTCCAATAAGCTAAGCAAATTGTACTAATCAAAATAGAAACTGCTCAAACCAAACCCGGGATCAGCATGCATATTAGTTGCAAACAGAATTACTGCAAAGGTCAAGTTTGCAAATACACCAGATCAGGCACAGGTCTGAGGTCTTAGATGAAATCTTTGCATCCTCCATTCCATTCTATTTATCCACTGAATTGTGTTTCTGTAAAATTAGGTTCTTCTTATGTACTATACCAAAATAGTATATAAACATATATATATGTATAGGTATATATATGTATGGGGGTTTAAAACATTTCAATGTTATTCTTCCTCATGAAAAGTTTCCTAAGCATGGGGCTGTTGAAAGAGGCAAGTGTGCAGTGCTGGTGGACTGGAAGTATTTCTTCTTGATGACTGATATGTTTTGGAGAAAAAAACCCTTTGGAGTCCTCTGCATCATCTCAGTGCACTTTTGAGAAAGTCTCTATAGAAAAGGCACATGCTAAGTATCTGAAAATGCTCTTAAGTTCACAGTCACTTCTAGGTACAAATGCACATACACAGAGTTTACATAGGCAAAACCTCTATCTTGCTGTAAATCCCATTCTTAAACTTACCAGTGTCTGGTTTGGATGTAATCTAGGTTTGCAAAACTTAAGGTTGCAAACCCATTTGAGAATAAGACCTAAACCCTCATAGTTTGTCACCCTTACTTTTTTTTTTTTTTTTTNTTTTTTTTTTTTTTTTTTTTGGTCAGCTTTTTAAATTGTCATTTTCTTAAGGTAAGCTTGAAAATTAAGAAACCTTACAATGACTTCTGTTAGTACAGTGAAAAGTGCAAAGAGGCTGAATTTGAGTGGACCTTGAACATGTGCTGGCAATGTTAGCAAGGGATTTTGTTAGTATATAGTAATCCAAAATGACTGTAAGTTTTAATCAGTCAGAGCCATCAATAGGGAAAGAAAGAAAGAATTTTCAAATGCTGTTGTGCTGAGTTTGGGAAGGGATGTGAGAAAGGTCTATCATTAGGTCCACTCTGCAGTGGCCAAGATGCTGCTGAAAAAGACAAATACAGTAAAAGTGACACAAATGAAAATTGGTTATTAAGTGAGTTAAGTACTCTAATCACTCAATTTCTTTGAATATAATGATGAAAGTATCTTTTAAGTTTGTAGTTTGAACATATCAATTTTGAGACAAGAAGTGATTTCAGTAGCTCGCTTTGCTGAACTCTAATTTTTTTGTTGAATTCCAGTGCATCTCTGGTGATAACCACACCCAATTTTCCCTCCTGATCCAGTCCCTCCAGCTATTGCACTCCTTATATTTCATTATTATTCTGCAATTCTTCCCATTTTCTCTACCCTGGAAAAGATTCAAAAGTAAATAGTCTACTTACAGTGTTACCATGACTTGGGATGTTCAATTGATGCAGTTACTGTTAATTTAAATTGATCAACTGTTAATTCAAATTCCTCTAAAAGCATGCCTAGCAATTGTAGCCACAACTAACAAATTCCCTGCAACTAGAATTCTGTCAGGTTTTTTTTTCAGTTGGGCACAGACAATGAAAATAGAAATAAAAATTGTTGTATGTGTTTAATTAAAGGTAAGGCACAAAGGATTATGATAGTTTATTCACAACTGAAACTAAAGGTCATTTTCCATTTTAATAATCCAGCAAAGCAAACCCCTAGTCCCAGTGTTTTCCTTACCATGTCCTTGAAGGACAGAGATATGTGAGAAATCCTGAGGAAGCAGAGTGTATGCAAGCATATTTTTGATGTATTTTCTTTCATTGTCTTTGTGGGAAATTTGGTATGGAGGGATTGGAGTTTTAAGATTATGGAGTCTCAGACAGGAATTACAGAAGCAAAGGCAAGTTTGAGGAACAGGGTGCTGGGAAGAGGCAGGGCTCAGGGAGGGGGCAGAAAGTCTCAGTCTTGCAGACTTGTGCAGCAATACTCAGTTCTGTTATTTTGAGCAGTAGAGCCCATGTCATTTTTGGAAGAGAAAATAATGAGAAATAATTAGCTGTACAACAACTGTTGGAAATTATTTGGGACCTGGGAATTGACGGATCTCTGTCTCTTAGTTTCCTGGCTCTGTTTGTTGGAGAGTGGCATTTTCATGGCTCATTGCATATCCTTGAGTTTCCCACTGGGTCACACATCCAGAGCTTACATTGTCTCCCATGGAACCACGCTCACCAGCAAATGGACAGCACTACCTACTAATTGTCAGAGGAGTTCAGAGCTTCTTACCAAACCTGTATTTATTTGTACCTCAATGATCATTTACCAGGAAATTTCATAGAGTCTGCCATGCCTTAAAAAAGTAAAAAAAATTGCCTGACAGCAAGAAGGGAAGAACTGTAGTCTGTCTCCTATGGAAATTGCTCCCTTGGCATTTGGGTAGTCCATTGGTGGGTGGGGAAATGTTCATTAGTTGTTACTGTTATTTGCTTAGTGTATCTTAGCTGAATTTTCTTAAATTTACATATGATTTGAACAAAAAAATCCACATTTTCTGAAGGTGGATTGCTCTAATGGTATTTCATAGCACAGAAGGTTGTATGCTCTGCCTTAAACAGCCAAAGATTTTTATGATGACAGTGTAATATAATAACCATGCGGGCCTCTGTGTAAAGGAAGTAGTTGATCAAGGAGGTATTTAATTATTCAATTGTTGGCTGTCTAGTTTGTTCTAATACTTTCTTGGATCTGAGTTATGGTCAAATATTGAAGATGATGATGACTGTAGGGTGCCTGGGAATACAAAGCACTTTCACCACACTGATTTCAATGTGTTGTCATGTTATAATGATTACAGTCTATTCATTGTCACTAACCTGCTCAAATATTTGAGAACAAAGTGGTGTGGTTATATAAAACTTTGCGCAAGAAAATGCAACTCTCATGATCACTTTTAAGCACTTCTGTTGTCATCTGCAGTCCCGTTTGATCCCAACCACATATCCGCGTAGTAGCTCTGAGGATCTGTGAACCATTTCCCTCTTTCTCCCTGTTTTGGGTTGCAGCTGCTCATTGGAACACTTCAGGACACCTCTTTGAAGAAACATAGTGGTGACAGTGGCTGATCAAGCCCCAAATGCTCAAAAACCTCGGGCTGCAGAAAGAAATCCATATGTCAGAATCCTGTAACATCTTGAATCTGTTATTGGAGGAAAAAGAGGCTAATATTTATGGAACCAGAAAAACAGGATTCAGATCTCAGTTTCTCATCTAACCATGGAATAGATGTTCCATTCTCCTTGTTCCTTAGTTCTCTGGGTGAAAATAGATCTTTTTTTTTTTTCCCTGCAGAGGCTTTTAAGAATGACTTCATTAAGTGCTGGGACAACTGAGCGCTCTGATGATGGTAGGAGCTCAGATGGGTGCAGGTGAAGGCCTAAAGGGTTTTCCTCTGGTGTGAGAGTGATTCAGCCCCAAATTATATTATTTGTCCTCAAATGATATTATGTACTCAAATGATATTATATGTCCTCAGCTGGACAGAGGTGTAGCTGTGCGCTTACTGTTTGCAGCTCCCGAGAACTTTGATGTCAGAGCAAAGAGCACAGTCATTTAGCAAACCACAGAGTGGTTTGGTATGGAAGACCATGGTGACCCTTTGGAGTAATTCCCAAAAACATAATCTCATCTCAGCATCTAATTCTAATACAGCTCCAATCTGGAGAGTTTTTATGGAAAGGCAAGTCTTACTGCATGGATTACAGAGACTTATGGCAGGTCTCTGTATTTTGCTTCTGACAGTTTCACAGAGCCAACAAGCTGGAGAGGATGTGAGCTGGAAACTCCTAGTCTATAGCACTGATCCCATATTTTACAATATTTTATGTTTTTATATGTTACATATTTTTATGTTTTACAAATCTACAACTTCTGTAAAATTTTGTTGATGGCATCAAATCTACAAAAGTCTACAAAAAATATATTTCAGGGCATAATATGGACCAATGATAGATATTTATGAAAGTCTGTGAAGGGCTTTGTCTGAATCTAGAAATTCAGACTTAGTTCATATGACAGACAAATTACATGGAAATGAGTATCAGATATCACTGGTGGGAAGAAAACACAGAGGTCAACACTCCTTTTCAGAGTTATTTCTATAACATGAACCTGCTATTGACATTATACATAACTTTTTGCCTCTTCAAATGTAAAACTGAAGGGCAAATACTAAAAGAGCTTCCTATGATAGTGCTCAGTTGTGCAGAGCATTCCTGACAGTAACGTAATTCCAAGAAAATGTCTGTAGTATATGTATGCATTTGTTCTTGGAAAGGGTTCCTCCAATTGCTGGTGGCACCGTCTGACTGCCCAAATGAAGTGATCCCCCAGGAGCTTTGGATCTCAGTCCAGGCAGCCAGCCTGGAGTCAGCACCTTGCCAAGCACTGCTCCACACAGCCAGGCTCACTGTTGGATGACCTGCACAGAGAAATAAATAGGTTTTATGAGAATATTTCTACAATGCCACCTTTAAGGATGCTCTAGGCTATGCAAAAGTATTGATATACATGATAGAAATAACTTGTCATTTCTATTTTTAGGGAGAGTGTGCTGATTTTTTGTGTGATAAATTTTTCTTCACATCAATTAGCATGGAGCTATGTTTTGAGTGTGTGCAGGAAACAGAGTCAGTAATATAGAGATGTTTTTCATTATTGCTGAGCTGTGCTTGTACAGAGACAAGACTTTTTCTGCTTCTCAACCTCACCCTGTCAGGAAGTAGGCTGGGGGTGCACAAGAAGTTGTGGAGGGACACAGCTGGGACAACTGACCCCAACTGACCAAAGGGATGTCCTGGACCATATGGCATTGTGTTCAGCATATAAAATCCCAGGGAAGGAGGAGGAAGAGGGAATATTTGGAGTTATGGAATTTGTCTTCCCAAGTAACTGTTACCCATGATGAAGTCCTGCTTTTCTGGAGATGGCCAAACACCCGCCTGAAAATAAGAAGTAGCTGATTAATTCCTTGTTTTTCTTTGCTTGTTAAATAGTGTTCATCTCAATCCACAAGTTTTCTCACTTTTACCCTCCTGATTCTCTTCCCCATCCTACCAGGGCAGAGTGAGTGAGTGGCTGTGTGGGGCTGGGTTGCTGGCTGGGGTTAAACCACGAGAAAGGGATTGCATTCTTGTCTGCAGCCTCAGAGGGCCCTGAATCCAAAAGCGAGGCCTCTTGGCCCTTTTGTCATGCAAACAGTAATTTAAAATATACATCTGGCACACTGCAAAGAGAGAACATCCAACATCTGTCACATTCCATTATCTTGCTTTGATGCTATTAGGCTATTATTAGTATTTAAACTAAATATATCTTCCCACAGGCTGCTGACCATAATAGCTCCTTCAAGTACCCATTCCTTTTATTGCCACAAACTGTTCTGAACATCACATAGATGAAACTGGAACATCACTTGATGGACTGTTATCATATTTTACTGATTTATTTTATTTTAAATGGGAGGAAACAAAACTCACCAAGTGTTGTCGTATGGTTTGAAGAAGATTAAATGGATTTCCCTATCATTTTGGGTGAGGGAAGTGAACAGAGGCTTCTCTAATGGAGATCAGATGCAGGCATTTGGTTCCACGCTAACAAGGGCCCATATGCTGTCACTGGTGTATCAGTTTTGTCTTGGGGCTGCAAGACTCTGGAATGACTGGTTATTTTTTTTTTAAACTGTCTTTTATAATTAATTATCTGACTCCTCTATCTCTTCAAAGCCGAGTGAAATAAAGACGTCGTAAGAGAATAGAATTACTCTTAGCCAGAAGTTAGCTTAGAAATGTTTCCTTCCCAAGCCAAATGCTGTATTTCTATTGGGAGCTCTGCTCAGCAGTTTGCAAATAACTGCCCCAAACCTCAGGTAGCATTTTGAAATGAATAGTGTTTTTAATTCACATCAGCACAAAACACAGCTGCTTGCCCAGGGCCAAGAGCAGTGTCCTTCCTGAGGCTGCCATGAAGGATGCTCAGGAAGCATCCAGCCTGCATCACAGGCAACTCGCACTGCATCTGTTCCCATACATTAAGCAGTGACTACTTATGTTGCTGGGTCCTGGGACAGGATTGTCCTCGTGGTTGAGCACAGTGGTCTCGGGCATTATTTCATCCTGGGCCAGGCAGTGCCTTCTCAAATGGCTCCCGAGGTGGGTGGATGCTGGTACTGACCAGAGGCAGTCCCGGGGAGTAAGGGAGGAGTGCCGTGGTCACGAGCCTCCCCTGTCTGGTGGGAGGTCAGTCCCAGAGTGCAGTCCTAGCAACATTTAATTTCAAAACAGAGTGAGAGTCCTGCAGGCATTGGTGTGCCTTCAGAGGCTGTCCCACCACCCCTGCTCAGTGAGACAGAGGGTGGTCGCAGTGCTCCATCCATCTAGAAAGTCTGAGCAGAGCACCACGTCAACACAACTCTGCAGCTTCTGGTGTCTGACCTCTGGCATCCTACACACTGGAGGTACTCGGTTTTAAGCTAATCATATCTTCTCGTTGACATTATTTATTCATTGTTTTACATTATTTATTATAGTACCGTACTTGTCAAATATGAAAACAGTAACAATACATTAGGGGCTACTCTTTCCACCCCATGTGAGTCATCCTTTTACATAGGAGCAGAGACCCACGTGGACCTGGAGCAGATCAGCTGCCCAAGTCCCTTCTGAATGGCTTGCAGGGGCTGGGTCTGGCAAGTGAAGGTTTTACCTGCTTTTCAGTGCCGTGACTGTGAGCCTGCACCCACAGTCATGCTGACCTGGGTGGATGTGCTGGCTTCAGGGAGCATCCATGCTGCCTAATGACACTGGGTGGCCATGTCCCAGCTGGTTTTCCCACCCTGTGAAGGAGCCATGGCTTCTCAGCCTGCATCCCCTGGCGACCCAGCAAGGTCTGGGCTGCTGGCATCCTGCAGGAGGGATAGAGGCTTCAGAGCTTGTGTGCAAGCTGGCTGAGACAGAAAATTTGAGCTCTTCTTTGGGCCAACAGTGCAACAAAGACAAGCCCTGCATTACAGGCGTGCTGTTGCTCTGGAAACTTGAAGCCTCCCATAAGCAATGCAATTACTAGCTGCTTATCACTTTTGCCTCACCAAGGAGGAAATTTATTAATTTAGAGAACACTAAGGACACAGAAATTTATTTTTTTTTCTTTTACAAGGCTTCCTTCTAATAGTCTCTAAAGAAACCACGTTTCTTTCTCTGTGGTTTCTACCTACCTCCAGAAGGCAAATGTATAAAATCTCTTTTATCAGGCTCTAAATATTTCCTGTATAAAGAAAAAAGACCACTCTTTTTTCTGAGTTACCTCATCTTGAGCTGGCGTGGAAACTTGTTTAGTGCATAATGGCAGCTGCATCTTTTCAGCTAAAATTGATATACAGCTGCTGCTTACCTCAGCTCTTCTCCTGACTTGTTAACAAAATGATTATTGCAATGTGCACTTCTTAAATCTAAATGTTAAATGGTGTTTGGGAACAATTCATATCCTTTTTCTTCTTAGCTGAAATCAGTTCCCTTAAGGAACTGATCTGTAAGGCTGTTAGCTGTCACAGTAAGTATAGGTAATGAAAAATATTCTCTTTGGGGGATGAGGGAGTGTATGAAAGAAAAGTCTCAGCTATAAGACAACAGTGGTTTAAAAGTTTTTTTAAGCAGCTACAGTTCTTGATGTCTAAAAATGCCTTTGTAGACTTGCTGCCCTGTGCAGTGTCTTCTGGGACCCTGCTTTTTCCCAAAATATCATGTTTGATTTGGCACTGTATGAGGTGCCTTTTAAAGCAAAAGTGAATGAAAGCTAGCGGTGTCTACTGAATGTTTGTAAGTGGCAAAGAACTGTAGGAAATGCGTTTTATTCCCCAGAGCTTGAGGAGAGCTCTGCCACAAGGCAGAAAACCCCTTGGTGGCAGCTCTGCTGCAAGAAGGGGTAATGGTGGTGGCAGTGGGGAAGCCTTGGAGATGGTTGGGGATGGGAAAAGGCACCAAGCTGCCCGTCAGGCTTCCTGCAGCTGCCCCACCCAGGAAGGAGATGTCCACCAAGTTCAGGGTGGGATGGGTGTGAGGCCACGTGGCTTTCTGGTACAAAACAGCAACTGAGTCTAAAGCAGCAGGGAATGGTCTCTGACATTTAATTTTGGAGGATGTTTAGGACCCTTTGTCTTTTAAAACTTGCCCCTGTGTGCAGATAGATAAGGAAAAGGCAGTCTGAGTACAGTGGACTTTACAATAGGATACTGCTGGGAATGGCATTTGTATTTTCAAACTTTAATAATCTGGCAGTCCCCACTGTGGCCCCATGCTATTTGGGTCTATCCCAATTTTATTGAAAATGTTGTCGAAAAGACGTATTTTGCACACTGGTAAGAGCAGACCTCATAGGAGTTACTTGAAATAAGATTTCAGAACCTTTTATTTTCTCTCCAGGATATTTTCTAGCCCCATTCTGCAGTGTTTGTGAGCAATTTTAACAGCTGTTCTTTCCTTAACCATTGTCATTGGTCTTGGTTTTTTTGGTTCTTTTCTTTTTTGACCCAAGGCAGAAGGTGATGGCCAGGCCCTTGCATCTCCAATACACACTTTCTGTTGTCTGTACAGAAATGTGCACCTCTGCACGGGAGTGAGCTCAGGTGTTCAGCTGTGGGAAGCAGTTGTAGGTGCCTCTCTGCACCACACCAGCCACAGAATGTGCTCAAAGCCGGCAGCAGGACGAGGCAGAAGTGGAAGGGAATTGTTCCAGCAAAGCACACTGCCCAATCCTTTTCTTCTGTTGACAGGGAGCTGGATAGCCAGAGGGATGAGCGGTGAGTACCCAAGCACCATGACATGGGAAATACAGCTGGATCCTTTCCTTACCACCTTGAGGTAGAGATTATGCACTAATTCTAGTAACTGGCTAATGCAGAGTGCTGCAAAGTGCCACATGCTAAAACCAGAGTCTTACAGTTCATCCTCATGTTATGAGCTACTACCACTGGTGTTCATTTATTCTAGTCAGTATGCCAGACAATGCTGATGCAGGGACACTGGCTGGTGGCTCACCAGCTGACACCAGAAGAGTGAGGGCCTCTCCTCCTCTTGTCATCTCTTTTTGCAGCATTCACATTCTTGCAGCCAGATACCTCTCTAGTTTTCATTGTTCACAAGAAATTCAGCTCTTTTTCTGAGGTACCACTGATGAAAAATGAAATTAAAAGCAAATACCATGAAAATACCCAGAAAAATTATATCAATGATGCAATATATTAGTATTTACTTAATTGCTGCAATTTTAGGTCAGATTCTCTTGATACTGTTGACTTAAAATAAAATTTAAGGTATAATTGTTCATACATAAGTACATCCTTGATAGGGTGAAGATGGTGGCGAGTATTGGAAGAGAGTTGGAATTATTTGTGAACCTCATACTGGGACTTATTTCACCTTTAACTGTTTGCTTTTGCAGGGATAGCAGTCCAGTTGTGTTATTGAATTGATATTTATAACCATTTTTTAAAGCGTTCTGATCTGGGAAATTACCATTGCATATTTTTAGATCAGATTTCTGAGTAAAGAGAGTAGTGGTTTGCTACGTGCAAATAAGATGATGTTACTATTTTTCAACTGCCTCTACTTGCAGTGGAGAAAGTTCGTTCAGCAAGCAAAAAGAAAAATTTGAGCTTTCATAGCAAATGCTGTTTTTAGCCTGCTTCAATCTTTGAACTAAGATTATACTCAACCACTCTTTCTCATTGCACAAGCAGACTTTGGAAACCGATACACTAAAATTAGGAGGTATGTTTGCATTTTCAACCTCTCCAAGTGCAGTGCTGCAAATAGTTCATTCCAGCTATGTCATTATTGTACAACATAGGGTTTGGGGTTTTTTTAGAAAGCAAATGTCATTACTTACATCTCTTCCACATTGCTTTAAAAAAAAAATACCCACTTTGTTTGGCAAAATGAGTGTGAGGACCGGAGCTGCCCTTACTGCACTGTCCTTGCTGACCCCATAAGCATAGGAGCCTGGGATTGTCACTGGCACTTTGGCAGCCAGTGGATCATCTGGAGGGAAGGTGTGAATGCAAAATTGTGTCTGTTCTGTGCTCAGGAGATGGAGAAGGGATCACTAGAATAGTAAGTTCTCCACTCTATTCAACAGTATTTTATTAGTCCTGAAAAAAATTTAATTGAATGTGTATCATTCTGCTCAGGTTGTGTAATCTCAGTACCTGGGATGATGACGAAGATTTTGTGTAGTTCTCCTCATCAGTACAGATGAGCTAGTGTATTTTAAGGCATTGTGAGAAAAACCCTATTTTTTTGTTTGGGGTTTTTTGTTTGTGTGTTTTGTTGTTTGGTTCTTTTCATTCTGAAGACTTCCAACTAAAGTGAACTACCTCTTTACCCTTTCAGTACTTCACATGACTTGAACTGCTCCTCACAACTTTTCATAAAACAACGTGGAAACTTAATTTGCTTAAATAAGAGCAAGGAATGATTTCATAAAAGTAGACAACTGAAAATCCAGGAAATCCTCTTTGACTAGAAACAGGTAGCCCAGCTTTTAATTGCATACAACCTAAACACTGTCACTACCAGAAGAAATTAACTGCTGTATTTAATCCTTCCTGGCACCATGCCACACCTTGGAATGCGTATTCTGTGGGGTACAGACTCTGTTCATGGTCATGTATAAAAGACTTTCTTCATGAAGCACTGAGTAGGTGTGGGATTGAATATAGACTAAAGTTTGGCTTAAGGACAGAAAATTACATAAGGATTGGTCGGGGGGAGGGAGGAGATCTCTTTGCATTATATAGAGGGAGGGTTGCTTAGTTTTGGTTTGGGGTAGTTGGTTTCTTTTGTTGGTTTCTTTTAAGTTGGTTTGATTTTGGTTTTTGTTTGTTTGAGAGACAAAGAAAAAAGGAGTTTTATTGCTAATTTGCCAACGAGGGAAACTTCGAGGAACAGACCCGAGTTTCTCCACTTTGCCACCAGATGTCCGTCATGAGCAGGGAAAGCTGGTGACTTGCCCGATCCCCAAAAACCTGGATTCGCAGCACTTGCGAAGACGACAGAGAAAACTCGAGTGAAATTACGTATTACCGTAGGTTTTGGACCGCAGGTATGCTGCGAAGGCTTCTTGGCAGCGAAAAATCCAAAATCCTAGCGGTAGATCTAAAATATATGTTTAACTCTTAAAACGTGTGTGTCAGCCTGCAGCAGTTGCAGAATACAGAGCCTTTGCGCTCCTCCAGAGAACTAGGTATGCAGCTCTCATCCGAAGTCCTAAAATCCTTTCGGGAAACTTGCCCTTTCAGATGACAGGAATATCTGAAAGCAGCCACTGCATGTGACCTCTGGAAGGAGACCTTGTCCTTTTCAGCCTCATGGTGTTGCTGAGTGACGCCGTAACTTTCGTAGGTCTGATAGAATTAACTGAATCCCACAGTAAAGCATTCACATCCACAAGCAAGAGGCGTTTCCAGGCGTAATTAGCGCACAACTCTGGAAAGCACTTCAAAAAAAAAAAAAAAAAAAAGTGGAACACTTAAACTTAACAAGGTGCAATGACTTCTTAAGGAACGCATTAGCTTCCCACCTACATGAAGGAATTCACCTCCAGAATTAGGTAACTTAAGAGGGAACTACTGGAAGTTTTGCTGTGTGTCCCTCTCCTCAGACTTCTTTAAGTCAGACACCCGAAGGCTTCCAACTGTTACAACAGCTGCTGTTTATTGCAGTAACCACTATTTCAGATTAAAAACGTAAAGGTGATACATGTTTGAGAATCAGAGGAGAGCCGAAACACCCAAGAGCTGCTCCAGAGTTTGACACTGTCTGTTGCTAAATGTGCACCATCTCTTCCTATCTTCGAGAGAAGCAGGGTACACTTCGGATGGAAGAGTTCATTCTTCAGCAATAACCGTGTAATGGGACACTTCCCTCTCTCATTGTCAAAACAGGAAGCCGAGGCTACAAAGCTCTTCTGGACACAGCGACAGGAGCTACACCCAAACAAGCTCAGAGACCGGGACGTGAATGTCTGTGGGAAGTGGCCGCTCTCCTCCCCCACCACCTGCAGGATAAGTACCTGCCTAGGAAAGGTCCCTCACTCTCCTAAAAGCTCCTGCACTTCCTTCCAACCTCCAGACGCCCTTCCTAAGGGGCTACAAAATGTCCTGCGTCCCTCTCAGCTCACCAAGGGGACAGCTTGTGTCCCGGGCTCTACTCCTGGGAACCTGGGTTTTCCCAGCAGGATCCCACACTGCCTTAGGGAAGGAAAGGTGTGTTGCTCACCTCCTCTCTGGGAGCGAGCCTTAGTCTCCTCAGCTAATAAAAGCAGCCCCATTGCTCTGTGTTGAGAAAAGTGAATAAATGAACCAGCAGTACAAAAATTTCCCCGGACATTGCCTTCTTGAGTGCTTCCTGGGAAACACAGACCACTTTCAGGAAGGTAGTGGGATCCACTACAGCAAAAGGAGCATGTTGGGTCCGTGCTGTCACATGCATCCCCATTTTCAAATTTTGAGTGTCTTCGCAATCTGGGAAAGAAAAACAAAAAACAGTTGCAAAAGCAACTTTTATACTCTTTCTCTCCCACCCCCCTGACTGCTATGCTCAAATCTCCTTATAGATGCCCTTTTTCATATCAAAACAAGTTTTAAAATATCCAGCATTACAGTGTTCCTTGACTGGTGCAGCTAAAACACACATCTGTAACCTTGCTTTCAGAGACATGAAGGCTCAGTAACCTTCACTTCTGAAAATACTGTATTCTGTCCTGAATATTCTCAGCTGTGCCTCTGGGAAGCTGAATATGAGCTTATTGCCAGATTCTGATTCTAATAAAGTTAATGGAAATTTTGCCAGTGACTTCAAATGGTCCAGATATTATTATTCTCGGGCCAACTCCTATGAAATTATCCTAGTTCAAACCTAGAGCAATTGCACTGATTTCAGTGACACTAGACTGGCTTTACTCATCCAATCCGAGGAAGATCCATGAAGTCAGAGATCAGGGTATGGAAGAGCTGCCTCTCGCTCAACCAAATTGCTGTTATTGGAGTGTTGGATGGTGTCTGGGTTTGGGGTTTTTTCACTCTATGATGAAAGTGATGAAATCAGAGCTGCAGCATTACTGTAGGAAGGGGTATGTTCTTTTCTGGCAGTATAGCCTGCTCCACAAGATGCAGACCGGTACTCCACCGATCAGGGCTGGCGGGGGGTACCTGGGTACACCCAGCCATGTACCACAGTTCCGTGTTCAGTTCTGCAAGATACTTCGGGAAAAAAAAAGCTGTGTAGTATGCCGTAACCTGCTAAAATGAACAGCAACGCTTACTCAGAATTAGAAAACTCCACCTATTTTCAGGACAAATAGCCAACACCCGCTGGGGGCAGGAAGGGTGGCCAAAACCCTTGCTTTAACAAGAAACAAGCCGGCAGAGTCCGGCGGCAGGAGCCGCAGTTTGGCGGAGCGCCGCTCCAGCGCAGCGAGCCCGCGACATCCGACGGGGCCGGCGCTTCTCAACCTGCTCCGCCGCCCCCGCCCCGCCCGTCCGCCCCCGCGGGGCCGCGCTACCTGCGCCCGCTC